>OZ002742.1:182774943-183076672 GCA_963924295.1 Dioctria rufipes | reverse complement strand
AAGGCTATAGTCCATGCTTTTTTCGCGAAATTTCAATTAAAATTTTTTGTCACCGATTTTGACGAATGAGCACTCGTTGGACGCGGAAGAGTGAGAGGAATATAACTGTTAAATATTTCTGACCGGAACTTGCTAGTTTCAGAAATATGCCACAAAAACCATTCGTGTGCGGCCTGATTTCAGGTGGCCTTTCCTATGCAGTCTTTTTGCTCTATTTTAAATACTAGACATTTGTTTAGCAAAATTCCTTTTTATATCGTTTTGTATTCCTTTCCCCGTTAAAATAAGCCCTCTATCGTTAAAATCGGTGAGAACTTATTTTTTGAATGAAAAAAGTGCCAAGGCTATAGTCCATGCTTTTTTCGCGAAATTTCAATTAAAATTTTTTGTCACCGATTTTGACGAATGAGCACTCGTTGGACGCGGAAGAGTGAGAGGAATATAACTGTAAAATATTTCTGACCGGAACTTGCTAGTTTCAGAAATATGCCACAAAAACCATTCGTGTGCGGCCTGATTTCAGGTGGCCTTTCCTATGCAGTCTTTTTGCTCTATTTTAAAAACTAGACATTTTTTTAGCAAAATTCCTTTTTATATCGTTTTGTATTCATTTCCCCGTTAAAATAAGCCCTCTATCGTTAAAATCGGTGAGAACTTATTTTTTGAATGAAAAAAGTGCCAAGGCTATAGTCCATGCTTTTTTCGCGAAATTTCAATTAAAATTTTTTGTCACCGATTTTGACGAATGAGCACTCGTTGGACGCGGAGGAGTGAGAGGAATATAACTGTAAAATATTTCTGACCGGAACTTGCTAGTTTCAGAAATATGCCACAAAAACCATTCGTGTGCGGCCTGATTTCAGGTGGCCTTTCCTATGCAGTCTTTTTGCTCTATTTTAAAAACTAGACATTTTTTTAGCAAAATTCCTTTTTATATCGTTTTGTATTCATTTCCCCGTTAAAATAAGCCCTCTATCGTTAAAATCGGTGAGAACTTATTTTTTGAATGAAAAAAGTGCCAAGGCTATAGTCCATGCTTTTTTCGCGAAATTTCAATTAAAATTTTTTGTCACCGATTTTGACGAATGAGCACTCGTTGGACGCGGAGGAGTGAGAGGAATATAACTGTAAAATATTTCTGACCGGAACTTGCTAGTTTCAGAAATATGCCACAAAAACCATTCGTGTGCGGCCTGATTTCAGGTGGCCTTTCCTATGCAGTCTTTTTGCTCTATTTTAAAAACTAGACATTTTTTTAGCAAAATTCCTTTTTATATCGTTTTGTATTCATTTCCCCGTTAAAATAAGCCCTCTATCGTTAAAATCGGTGAGAACTTATTTTTTGAATGAAAAAAGTGCCAAGGCTATAGTCCATGCTTTTTTCGCGAAATTTCAATTAAAATTTTTTGTCACCGATTTTGACGAATGAGCACTCGTTGGACGCGGAGGAGTGAGAGGAATATAACTGTAAAATATTTCTGACCGGAACTTGCTAGTTTCAGAAATATGCCACAAAAACCATTCGTGTGCGGCCTGATTTCAGGTGGCCTTTCCTATGCAGTCTTTTTGCTCTATTTTAAAAACTAGACATTTTTTTAGCAAAATTCCTTTTTATATCGTTTTGTATTCATTTCCCCGTTAAAATAAGCCCTCTATTGTTAAAATCGGTGAGAACTTATTTTTTGAATGAAAAAAGTGCCAAGGCTATAGTCCACGCTTTTTTCGCGACATTTCAATTAAAATTTTTTGTCACCGATTTTGACGAATGAGCACTCGTTGGACGCGGAAGAGTGAGAGGAATATAACTGTAAAATATTTCTGACCGGAACTTGCTAGTTTCAGAAATATGCCACAAAAACCATTCGTGTGCGGCCTGATTTCAGGTGGCCTTTCCTATGCAGTCTTTTTGCTCTATTTTAAAAACTAGACATTTTTTTAGCAAAATTCCTTTTTATATCGTTTTGTATTCATTTCCCCGTTAAAATAAGCCCTCTATCGTTAAAATCGGTGAGAACTTATTTTTTGAATGAAAAAAGTGCCAAGGCTATAGTCCATGCTTTTTTCGCGAAATTTCAATTAAAATTTTTTGTCACCGATTTTGACGAATGAGCACTCGTTGGACGCGGAAGAGTGAGAGGAATATAACTGTAAAATATTTCTGACCGGAACTTGCTAGTTTCAGAAATATGCCACAAAAACCATTCGTGTGCGGCCTGATTTCAGGTGGCCTTTCCTATGCAGTCTTTTTGCTCTATTTTAAAAACTAGACATTTGTTTAGCAAAATTCCTTTTTATATCGTTTTGTATTCCTTTCCCCGTTAAAATAAGCCCTCTATCGTTAAAATCGGTGAGAACTTATTTTTTGAATGAAAAAAGTGCCAAGGCTATAGTCCATGCTTTTTTCGCGAAATTTCAATTAAAATTTTTTGTCACCGATTTTGACGAATGAGCACTCGTTGGACGCGGAAGAGTGAGAGGAATATAACTGTAAAATATTTCTGACCGGAACTTGCTAGTTTCAGAAATATGCCACAAAAACCATTCGTGTGCGGCCTGATTTCAGGTGGCCTTTCCTATGCAGTCTTTTTGCTCTATTTTAAAAACTAGACATTTTTTTAGCAAAATTCCTTTTTGTATCGTTTTGTATTCCTTTCCCCGTTAAAATAAGCCCTCTATCGTTAAAATCGGTGAGAACTTATTTTTTGAATGAAAAAAGTGCCAAGGCTATAGTCCATGCTTTTTTCGCGAAATTTCAATTAAAATTTTTTGTCACCGATTTTGACGAATGAGCACTCGTTGGACGCGGAAGAGTGAGAGGAATATAACTGTAAAATATTTCTGACCGGAACTTGCTAGTTTCAGAAATATGCCACAAAAACCATTCGTGTGCGGCCTGATTTCAGGTGGCCTTTCCTATGCAGTCTTTTTGCTCTATTTTAAAAACTAGACATTTTTTTAGCAAAATTCCTTCTTATATCGTTTTGTATTCATTTCCCCGTTAAAATAAGCCCTCTATCGTTAAAATCGGTGAGAACTTATTTTTTGAATGAAAAAAGTGCCAAGGCTATAGTCCATGCTTTTTTCGCGAAATTTCAATTAAAATTTTTTGTCACCGATTTTGACGAATGAGCACTCGTTGGACGCGGAAGAGTGAGAGGAATATAACTGTAAAATATTTCTGACCGGAACTTGCTAGTTTCAGAAATATGCCACAAAACCATTCGTGTGCGGCCTGATTTCAGGTGGCCTTTCCTATGCAGTCTTTTTGCTCTATTTTAAAAACTAGACATTTGTTTAGCAAAATTTCTTTTTATATCGTTTTGTATTCCTTTCCCCGTTAAAATAAGCCCTCTATCGTTAAAATCGGTGAGAACTTATTTTTTGAATGAAAAAAGTGCCAAGGCTATAGTCCATGCTTTTTTCGCGAAATTTCAATTAAAATTTTTTGTCACCGATTTTGACGAATGAGCACTCGTTGGACGCGGAAGAGTGAGAGGAATATAACTGTAAAATATTTCTGACCGGAACTTGCTAGTTTCAGAAATATGCCACAAAAACCATTCGTGTGCGGCCTGATTTCAGGTGGCCTTTCCTATGCAGTCTTTTTGCTCTATTTTAAAAACTAGACATTTTTTTAGCAAAATTCCTTTTTATATCGTTTTGTATTCCTTTCCCCGTTAAAATAAGCCCTCTATCGTTAAAATCGGTGAGAACTTATTTTTTGAATGAAAAAAGTGCCAAGGCTATAGTCCATGCTTTTTTCGCGAAATTTCAATTAAAATTTTTTGTCACCGATTTTGACGAATGAGCACTCGTTGGACGCGGAAGAGTGAGAGGAATATAACTGTTAAATATTTCTGACCGGAACTTGCTAGTTATGCCACAAAAACCATTCGTGTGCGACCTGATTTCAGGTGGCCTTTCCTATGCAGTCTTTTTGCTCTATTTTAAAAACTAGACATTTTTTTAGCAAAATTCCTTTTTATATCGTTTTGTATTCATTTCCCCGTTAAAATAAGCCCTCTATCGTTAAAATCGGTGAGAACTTATTTTTTGAATGAAAAAAGTGCCAAGGCTATAGTCCATGCTTTTTTCGCGAAATTTCAATTAAAATTTTTTGTCACCGATTTTGACGAATGAGCACTCGTTGGACGCGGAAGAGTGAGAGGAATATAACTGTAAAATATTTCTGACCGGAACTTGCTAGTTTCAGAAATATGCCACAAAAACCATTCGTGTGCGGCCTGATTTCAGGTGGCCTTTCCTATGCAGTCTTTTTGCTCTATTTTAAAAACTAGACATTTGTTTAGCAAAATTCCTTTTTATATCGTTTTGTATTCCTTTCCCCGTTAAAATAAGCCCTCTATCGTTAAAATCGGTGAGAACTTATTTTTTGAATGAAAAAAGTGCCAAGGTATAGTCCATGCTTTTTTCGCGAAATTTCAATTAAAATTTTTTGTCACCGATTTTGACGAATGAGCACTCGTTGGACGCGGAAGAGTGAGAGGAATATAACTGTAAAATATTTCTGACCGGAACTTGCTAGTTTCAGAAATATGCCACAAAAACCATTCGTGTGCGGCCTGATTTCAGGTGGCCTTTCCTATGCAGTCTTTTTGCTCTATTTTAAAAACTAGACATTTTTTTAGCAAAATTCCTTTTTATATCGTTTTGTATTCATTTCCCCGTTAAAATAAGCCCTCTATCGTTAAAATCGGTGAGAACTTATTTTTTGAATGAAAAAAGTGCCAAGGCTATAGTCCATGCTTTTTTCGCGAAATTTCAATTAAAATTTTTTGTCACCGATTTTGACGAATGAGCACTCGTTGGACGCGGAAGAGTGAGAGGAATATAACTGTAAAATATTTCTGACCGGAACTTGCTAGTTTCAGAAATATGCCACAAAACCATTCGTGTGCGGCCTGATTTCAGGTGGCCTTTCCTATGCAGTCTTTTTGCTCTATTTTAAAAACTAGACATTTGTTTAGCAAAATTTCTTTTTATATCGTTTTGTATTCCTTTCCCCGTTAAAATAAGCCCTCTATCGTTAAAATCGGTGAGAACTTATTTTTTGAATGAAAAAAGTGCCAAGGCTATAGTCCATGCTTTTTTCGCGAAATTTCAATTAAAATTTTTTGTCACCGATTTTGACGAATGAGCACTCGTTGGACGCGGAAGAGTGAGAGGAATATAACTGTAAAATATTTCTGACCGGAACTTGCTAGTTTCAGAAATATGCCACAAAAACCATTCGTGTGCGGCCTGATTTCAGGTGGCCTTTCCTATGCAGTCTTTTTGCTCTATTTTAAAAACTAGACATTTTTTTAGCAAAATTCATTTTTATATCGTTTTGTATTCCTTTCCCCGTTAAAATAAGCCCTCTATCGTTAAAATCGGTGAGAACTTATTTTTTGAATGAAAAAAGTGCCAAGGCTATAGTCCATGCTTTTTTCGCGAAATTTCAATTAAAATTTTTTGTCACCGATTTTGACGAATGAGCACTCGTTGGACGCGGAAGAGTGAGAGGAATATAACTGTAAAATATTTCTGACCGGAACTTGCTAGTTTCAGAAATATGCCACAAAAACCATTCGTGTGCGGCCTGATTTCAGGTGGCCTTTCCTATGCAGTCTTTTTGCTCTATTTTAAAAACTAGACATTTGTTTAGCAAAATTCCTTTTTATATCGTTTTGTATTCCTTTCCCCGTTAAAATAAGCCCTCTATCGTTAAAATCGGTGAGAACTTATTTTTTGAATGAAAAAAGTGCCAAGGCTATAGTCCATGCTTTTTTCGCGAAATTTCAATTAAAATTTTTTGTCACCGATTTTGACGAATGAGCACTCGTTGGACGCGGAAGAGTGAGAGGAATATAACTGTAAAATATTTCTGACCGGAACTTGCTAGTTTCAGAAATATGCCACAAAAACCATTCGTGTGCGGCCTGATTTCAGGTGGCCTTTCCTATGCAGTCTTTTTGCTCTATTTTAAAAACTAGACATTTTTTTAGCAAAATTCCTTTTTATATCGTTTTGTATTCATTTCCCCGTTAAAATAAGCCCTCTATCGTTAAAATCGGTGAGAACTTATTTTTTGAATGAAAAAAGTGCCAAGGCTATAGTCCATGCTTTTTTCGCGAAATTTCAATTAAAATTTTTTGTCACCGATTTTGACGAATGAGCACTCGTTGGACGCGGAAGAGTGAGAGGAATATAACTGTAAAATATTTCTGACCGGAACTTGCTAGTTTCAGAAATATGCCACAAAAACCATTCGTGTGCGGCCTGATTTCAGGTGGCCTTTCCTATGCAGTCTTTTTGCTCTATTTTAAAAACTAGACATTTTTTTAGCAAAATTCCTTTTTATATCGTTTTGTATTCATTTCCCCGTTAAAATAAGCCCTCTATCGTTAAAATCGGTGAGAACTTATTTTTTGAATGAAAAAAGTGCCAAGGCTATAGTCCATGCTTTTTTCGCGAAATTTCAATTAAAATTTTTTGTCACCGATTTTGACGAATGAGCACTCGTTGGACGCGGAAGAGTGAGAGGAATATAACTGTAAAATATTTCTGACCGGAACTTGCTAGTTTCAGAAATATGCCACAAAAACCATTCGTGTGCGGCCTGATTTCAGGTGGCCTTTCCTATGCAGTCTTTTTGCTCTATTTTAAAAACTAGACATTTGTTTAGCAAAATTCCTTTTTATATCGTTTTGTATTCCTTTCCCCGTTAAAATAAGCCCTCTATCGTTAAAATCGGTGAGAACTTATTTTTTGAATGAAAAAAGTGCCAAGGCTATAGTCCATGCTTTTTTCGCGAAATTTCAATTAAAATTTTTTGTCACCGATTTTGACGAATGAGCACTCGTTGGACGCGGAAGAGTGAGAGGAATATAACTGTAAAATATTTCTGACCGGAACTTGCTAGTTTCAGAAATATGCCACAAAAACCATTCGTGTGCGGCCTGATTTCAGGTGGCCTTTCCTATGCAGTCTTTTTGCTCTATTTTAAAAACTAGACATTTTTTTAGCAAAATTCCTTTTTATATCGTTTTGTATTCATTTCCCCGTTAAAATAAGCCCTCTATCGTTAAAATCGGTGAGAACTTATTTTTTGAATGAAAAAAGTGCCAAGGCTATAGTCCATGCTTTTTTCGCGAAATTTCAATTAAAATTTTTTGTCACCGATTTTGACGAATGAGCACTCGTTGGACGCGGAAGAGTGAGAGGAATATAACTGTAAAATATTTCTGACCGGAACTTGCTAGTTTCAGAAATATGCCACAAAACCATTCGTGTGCGGCCTGATTTCAGGTGGCCTTTCCTATGCAGTCTTTTTGCTCTATTTTAAAAACTAGACATTTGTTTAGCAAAATTCCTTTTTATATCGTTTTGTATTCCTTTCCCCGTTAAAATAAGCCCTCTATCGTTAAAATCGGTGAGAACTTATTTTTTGAATGAAAAAAGTGCCAAGGCTATAGTCCATGCTTTTTTCGCGAAATTTCAATTAAAATTTTTTGTCACCGATTTTGACGAATGAGCACTCGTTGGACGCGGAAGAGTGAGAGGAATATAACTGTAAAATATTTCTGACCGGAACTTGCTAGTTTCAGAAATATGCCACAAAAACCATTCGTGTGCGGCCTGATTTCAGGTGGCCTTTCCTATGCAGTCTTTTTGCTCTATTTTAAAAACTAGACATTTTTTTAGCAAAATTCCTTTTTATATCGTTTTGTATTCATTTCCCCGTTAAAATAAGCCCTCTATCGTTAAAATCGGTGAGAACTTATTTTTTGAATGAAAAAAGTGCCAAGGCTATAGTCCATGCTTTTTTCGCGAAATTTCAATTAAAATTTTTTGTCACCGATTTTGACGAATGAGCACTCGTTGGACGCGGAAGAGTGAGAGGAATATAACTGTTAAATATTTCTGACCGGAACTTGCTAGTTATGCCACAAAAACCATTCGTGTGCGACCTGATTTCAGGTGGCCTTTCCTATGCAGTCTTTTTGCTCTATTTTAAAAACTAGACATTTTTTTAGCAAAATTCCTTTTTATATCGTTTTGTATTCATTTCCCCGTTAAAATAAGCCCTCTATCGTTAAAATCGGTGAGAACTTATTTTTTGAATGAAAAAAGTGCCAAGGCTATAGTCCATGCTTTTTTCGCGAAATTTCAATTAAAATTTTTTGTCACCGATTTTGACGAATGAGCACTCGTTGGACGCGGAAGAGTGAGAGGAATATAACTGTAAAATATTTCTGACCGGAACTTGCTAGTTTCAGAAATATGCCACAAAACCATTCGTGTGCGGCCTGATTTCAGGTGGCCTTTCCTATGCAGTCTTTTTGCTCTATTTTAAAAACTAGACATTTGTTTAGCAAAATTCCTTTTTATATCGTTTTGTATTCCTTTCCCCGTTAAAATAAGCCCTCTATCGTTAAAATCGGTGAGAACTTATTTTTTGAATGAAAAAAGTGCCAAGGCTATAGTCCATGCTTTTTTCGCCAAATTTCAATTAAAATTTTTTGTCACCGATTTTGACGAATGAGCACTCGTTGGACGCGGAAGAGTGAGAGGAATATAACTGTTAAATATTTCTGACCGGAACTTGCTAGTTATGCCACAAAAACCATTCGTGTGCGACCTGATTTCAGGTGGCCTTTCCTATGCAGTCTTTTTGCTCTATTTTAAAAACTAGACATTTTTTTAGCAAAATTCCTTTTTATATCGTTTTGTATTCCTTTCCCCGTTAAAATAAGCCCTCTATCGTTAAAATCGGTGAGAACTTATTTTTTGAATGAAAAAAGTGCCAAGGCATAGTCCATGCTTTTTGCGTGAAATTTCAATTAAAATTTTTTGTCACCGATTTTGACGAATGAGCACTCGTTGGACGCGGAAGGGTGAGAGGAATATAACTGTTAAATATTTCTGACCGGAACTTGCTAGTTTCAGAAATATGCCACAAAAACCATTCGTGTGCGGCCTGATTTCAGGTGGCCTTCCCTATGCAGTCTTTTTGCTCTATTTTAAAAACTAGACATTTTTTTAGCAAAATTCCTTTTTATATCGTTTTGTATTCCTTTCCCCGTTAAAATAAGCCCTCTATCGTTAAAATCGGTGAGAACTTATTTTTTGAATGAAAAAAGTGCCAAGGCTTATAGTCCATGCTTTTTTCGCGAAATTTCAATTAACATTTTTTGTCACCGATTTTGACGAATGAGCACTCGTTGGACGCGGAAGAGTGAGAGGAATATAACTGTAAAATATTTCTGACCGGAACTTGCTAGTTATGCCACAAAAACCATTCGTGTGCGGCCTGATTTCAGGTGGCCTTTCCTATGCAGTCTTTTTGCTCTATTTTAAAAACTAGACATTTTTTTAGCAAAATTCCTTTTTATATCGTTTTGTATTCCTTTCCCCGTTAAAATAAGCCCTCTATCGTTAAAATCGGTGAGAACTTATTTTTGAATGAAAAAAGTGCCAAGGCTATAGTCCATGCTTTTTTCGCGAAATTTCAATTAAAATTTTTTGTCACCGATTGTGACGAATGAGCACTCGTTGGACGCGGAAGAGTGAGAGGAATATAACTGTTAAATATTTCTGACCGGAACTTGCTAGTTTCAGAAATATGCCACAAAAACCATTCGTGTGCGGCCTGATTTCAGGTAGCCTTTCCTATGCAGTCTTTTTTCTCTATTTTAAAAACTAGACATTTTTTTAGCAAAATTCCTTTTTATATCGTTTTGTATTCCTTTCCCCGTTAAAATAAGCCCTCTATCGTTAAAATCGGGGAGAACTTATTTTTTGAATGAAAAAAGTGCCAAGGCTATATAGTCCATGCTTTTTTCGCGAAATTTCAATTAAAATTTTTTGTCACCGATTTTGACGAATGAGCACTCGTTGGACGCGGAAGAGTGAGAGGAATATAACTGTAAAATATTTCTGACCGGAACTTCCTAGTTTCAGAAATATGCCACAAAAACCATTCGTGTGCGGCCTGATTTCAGGTGGCCTTTCCTATGCAGTCTTTTTGCTCTATTTTAAAAACTAGACATTTGTTTAGCAAAATTCCTTTTTATATCGTTTTGTATTCCTTTCCCCGTTAAAATAAGCCCTCTATCGTTAAAATCGGTGAGAACTTATTTTTTGAATGAAAAAAGTGCCAAGGCTATAGTCCATGCTTTTTTCGCGAAATTTCAATTAAAATTTTTTGTCACCGATTTTGACGAATGAGCACTCGTTGGACGCGGAAGAGTGAGAGGAATATAACTGTAAAATATTTCTGACCGGAACTTGCTAGTTTCAGAAATATGCCACAAAAACCATTCGTGTGCGGCCTGATTTCAGGTGGCCTTTCCTATGCAGTCTTTTTGCTCTATTTTAAAAACTAGACATTTTTTTAGCAAAATTCCTTTTTGTATCGTTTTGTATTCCTTTCCCCGTTAAAATAAGCCCTCTATCGTTAAAATCGGTGAGAACTTATTTTTTGAATGAAAAAAGTGCCAAGGCTATAGTCCATGCTTTTTTCGCGAAATTTCAATTAAAATTTTTTGTCACCGATTTTGACGAATGAGCACTCGTTGGACGCGGAAGAGTGAGAGGAATATAACTGTAAAATATTTCTGACCGGAACTTGCTAGTTTCAGAAATATGCCACAAAAACCATTCGTGTGCGGCCTGATTTCAGGTGGCCTTTCCTATGCAGTCTTTTTGCTCTATTTTAAAAACTAGACATTTTTTTAGCAAAATTCCTTCTTATATCGTTTTGTATTCATTTCCCCGTTAAAATAAGCCCTCTATCGTTAAAATCGGTGAGAACTTATTTTTTGAATGAAAAAAGTGCCAAGGCTATAGTCCATGCTTTTTTCGCGAAATTTCAATTAAAATTTTTTGTCACCGATTTTGACGAATGAGCACTCGTTGGACGCGGAAGAGTGAGAGGAATATAACTGTAAAATATTTCTGACCGGAACTTGCTAGTTTCAGAAATATGCCACAAAACCATTCGTGTGCGGCCTGATTTCAGGTGGCCTTTCCTATGCAGTCTTTTTGCTCTATTTTAAAAACTAGACATTTGTTTAGCAAAATTTCTTTTTATATCGTTTTGTATTCCTTTCCCCGTTAAAATAAGCCCTCTATCGTTAAAATCGGTGAGAACTTATTTTTTGAATGAAAAAAGTGCCAAGGCTATAGTCCATGCTTTTTTCGCGAAATTTCAATTAAAATTTTTTGTCACCGATTTTGACGAATGAGCACTCGTTGGACGCGGAAGAGTGAGAGGAATATAACTGTAAAATATTTCTGACCGGAACTTGCTAGTTTCAGAAATATGCCACAAAAACCATTCGTGTGCGGCCTGATTTCAGGTGGCCTTTCCTATGCAGTCTTTTTGCTCTATTTTAAAAACTAGACATTTTTTTAGCAAAATTCCTTTTTATATCGTTTTGTATTCCTTTCCCCGTTAAAATAAGCCCTCTATCGTTAAAATCGGTGAGAACTTATTTTTTGAATGAAAAAAGTGCCAAGGCTATAGTCCATGCTTTTTTCGCGAAATTTCAATTAAAATTTTTTGTCACCGATTTTGACGAATGAGCACTCGTTGGACGCGGAAGAGTGAGAGGAATATAACTGTTAAATATTTCTGACCGGAACTTGCTAGTTATGCCACAAAAACCATTCGTGTGCGACCTGATTTCAGGTGGCCTTTCCTATGCAGTCTTTTTGCTCTATTTTAAAAACTAGACATTTTTTTAGCAAAATTCCTTTTTATATCGTTTTGTATTCATTTCCCCGTTAAAATAAGCCCTCTATCGTTAAAATCGGTGAGAACTTATTTTTTGAATGAAAAAAGTGCCAAGGCTATAGTCCATGCTTTTTTCGCGAAATTTCAATTAAAATTTTTTGTCACCGATTTTGACGAATGAGCACTCGTTGGACGCGGAAGAGTGAGAGGAATATAACTGTAAAATATTTCTGACCGGAACTTGCTAGTTTCAGAAATATGCCACAAAACCATTCGTGTGCGGCCTGATTTCAGGTGGCCTTTCCTATGCAGTCTTTTTGCTCTATTTTAAAAACTAGACATTTTTTTAGCAAAATTCCTTTTTATATCGTTTTGTATTCATTTCCCCGTTAAAATAAGCCCTCTATCGTTAAAATCGGTGAGAACTTATTTTTTGAATGAAAAAAGTGCCAAGGCTATAGTCCATGCTTTTTTCGCGAAATTTCAATTAAAATTTTTTGTCACCGATTTTGACGAATGAGCACTCGTTGGACGCGGAAGAGTGAGAGGAATATAACTGTAAAATATTTCTGACCGGAACTTGCTAGTTTCAGAAATATGCCACAAAAACCATTCGTGTGCGGCCTGATTTCAGGTGGCCTTTCCTATGCAGTCTTTTTGCTCTATTTTAAAAACTAGACATTTGTTTAGCAAAATTCCTTTTTATATCGTTTTGTATTCCTTTCCCCGTTAAAATAAGCCCTCTATCGTTAAAATCGGTGAGAACTTATTTTTTGAATGAAAAAAGTGCCAAGGCTATAGTCCATGCTTTTTTCGCGAAATTTCAATTAAAATTTTTTGTCACCGATTTTGACGAATGAGCACTCGTTGGACGCGGAAGAGTGAGAGGAATATAACTGTAAAATATTTCTGACCGGAACTTGCTAGTTTCAGAAATATGCCACAAAAACCATTCGTGTGCGGCCTGATTTCAGGTGGCCTTTCCTATGCAGTCTTTTTGCTCTATTTTAAAAACTAGACATTTTTTTAGCAAAATTCCTTTTTATATCGTTTTGTATTCATTTCCCCGTTAAAATAAGCCCTCTATCGTTAAAATCGGTGAGAACTTATTTTTTGAATGAAAAAAGTGCCAAGGCTATAGTCCATGCTTTTTTCGCGAAATTTCAATTAAAATTTTTTGTCACCGATTTTGACGAATGAGCACTCGTTGGACGCGGAAGAGTGAGAGGAATATAACTGTAAAATATTTCTGACCGGAACTTGCTAGTTTCAGAAATATGCCACAAAAACCATTCGTGTGCGGCCTGATTTCAGGTGGCCTTTCCTATGCAGTCTTTTTGCTCTATTTTAAAAACTAGACATTTGTTTAGCAAAATTCCTTTTTATATCGTTTTGTATTCCTTTCCCCGTTAAAATAAGCCCTCTATCGTTAAAATCGGTGAGAACTTATTTTTTGAATGAAAAAAGTGCCAAGGCTATAGTCCATGCTTTTTTCGCGAAATTTCAATTAAAATTTTTTGTCACCGATTTTGACGAATGAGCACTCGTTGGACGCGGAAGAGTGAGAGGAATATAACTGTAAAATATTTCTGACCGGAACTTGCTAGTTTCAGAAATATGCCACAAAAACCATTCGTGTGCGGCCTGATTTCAGGTGGCCTTTCCTATGCAGTCTTTTTGCTCTATTTTAAAAACTAGACATTTTTTTAGCAAAATTCCTTTTTATATCGTTTTGTATTCATTTCCCCGTTAAAATAAGCCCTCTATCGTTAAAATCGGTGAGAACTTATTTTTTGAATGAAAAAAGTGCCAAGGCTATAGTCCATGCTTTTTTCGCGAAATTTCAATTAAAATTTTTTGTCACCGATTTTGACGAATGAGCACTCGTTGGACGCGGAAGAGTGAGAGGAATATAACTGTAAAATATTTCTGACCGGAACTTGCTAGTTTCAGAAATATGCCACAAAAACCATTCGTGTGCGGCCTGATTTCAGGTGGCCTTTCCTATGCAGTCTTTTTGCTCTATTTTAAAAACTAGACATTTGTTTAGCAAAATTCCTTTTTATATCGTTTTGTATTCCTTTCCCCGTTAAAATAAGCCCTCTATCGTTAAAATCGGTGAGAACTTATTTTTTGAATGAAAAAAGTGCCAAGGCTATAGTCCATGCTTTTTTCGCGAAATTTCAATTAAAATTTTTTGTCACCGATTTTGACGAATGAGCACTCGTTGGACGCGGAAGAGTGAGAGGAATATAACTGTAAAATATTTCTGACCGGAACTTGCTAGTTTCAGAAATATGCCACAAAAACCATTCGTGTGCGGCCTGATTTCAGGTGGCCTTTCCTATGCAGTCTTTTTGCTCTATTTTAAAAACTAGACATTTTTTTAGCAAAATTCCTTTTTATATCGTTTTGTATTCATTTCCCCGTTAAAATAAGCCCTCTATCGTTAAAATCGGTGAGAACTTATTTTTTGAATGAAAAAAGTGCCAAGGCTATAGTCCATGCTTTTTTCGCGAAATTTCAATTAAAATTTTTTGTCACCGATTTTGACGAATGAGCACTCGTTGGACGCGGAAGAGTGAGAGGAATATAACTGTAAAATATTTCTGACCGGAACTTGCTAGTTTCAGAAATATGCCACAAAACCATTCGTGTGCGGCCTGATTTCAGGTGGCCTTTCCTATGCAGTCTTTTTGCTCTATTTTAAAAACTAGACATTTGTTTAGCAAAATTCCTTTTTATATCGTTTTGTATTCCTTTCCCCGTTAAAATAAGCCCTCTATCGTTAAAATCGGTGAGAACTTATTTTTTGAATGAAAAAGTGCCAAGGCTATAGTCCATGCTTTTTTCGCGAAATTTCAATTAAAATTTTTTGTCACCGATTTTGACGAATGAGCACTCGTTGGACGCGGAAGAGTGAGAGGAATATAACTGTAAAATATTTCTGACCGGAACTTGCTAGTTTCAGAAATATGCCACAAAAACCATTCGTGTGCGGCCTGATTTCAGGTGGCCTTTCCTATGCAGTCTTTTTGCTCTATTTTAAAAACTAGACATTTTTTTAGCAAAATTCCTTTTTATATCGTTTTGTATTCATTTCCCCGTTAAAATAAGCCCTCTATCGTTAAAATCGGTGAGAACTTATTTTTTGAATGAAAAAAGTGCCAAGGCTATAGTCCATGCTTTTTTCGCGAAATTTCAATTAAAATTTTTTGTCACCGATTTTGACGAATGAGCACTCGTTGGACGCGGAAGAGTGAGAGGAATATAACTGTTAAATATTTCTGACCGGAACTTGCTAGTTATGCCACAAAAACCATTCGTGTGCGACCTGATTTCAGGTGGCCTTTCCTATGCAGTCTTTTTGCTCTATTTTAAAAACTAGACATTTTTTTAGCAAAATTCCTTTTTATATCGTTTTGTATTCATTTCCCCGTTAAAATAAGCCCTCTATCGTTAAAATCGGTGAGAACTTATTTTTTGAATGAAAAAAGTGCCAAGGCTATAGTCCATGCTTTTTTCGCGAAATTTCAATTAAAATTTTTTGTCACCGATTTTGACGAATGAGCACTCGTTGGACGCGGAAGAGTGAGAGGAATATAACTGTAAAATATTTCTGACCGGAACTTGCTAGTTTCAGAAATATGCCACAAAACCATTCGTGTGCGGCCTGATTTCAGGTGGCCTTTCCTATGCAGTCTTTTTGCTCTATTTTAAAAACTAGACATTTGTTTAGCAAAATTCCTTTTTATATCGTTTTGTATTCCTTTCCCCGTTAAAATAAGCCCTCTATCGTTAAAATCGGTGAGAACTTATTTTTTGAATGAAAAAAGTGCCAAGGCTATAGTCCATGCTTTATTCGCGAAATTTCAATTAAAATTTTTTGTCACCGATTTTGACGAATGAGCACTCGTTGGACGCGGAAGAGTGAGAGGAATTTAACTGTTAAATATTTCTGACCGGAACTTGCTAGTTATGCCACAAAAACCATTCGTGTGCGACCTGATTTCAGGTGGCCTTTCCTATGCAGTCTTTTTGCTCTATTTTAAAAACTAGACATTTTTTTAGCAAAATTCCTTTTTATATCGTTTTGTATTCCTTTCCCCGTTAAAATAAGCCCTCTATCGTTAAAATCGGTGAGAACTTATTTTTTGAATGAAAAAAGTGCCAAGGCATAGTCCATGCTTTTTGCGTGAAATTTCAATTAAAATTTTTTGTCACCGATTTTGACGAATGAGCACTCGTTGGACGCGGAAGGGTGAGAGGAATATAACTGTTAAATATTTCTGACCGGAACTTGCTAGTTTCAGAAATATGCCACAAAAACCATTCGTGTGCGGCCTGATTTCAGGTGGCCTTCCCTATGCAGTCTTTTTGCTCTATTTTAAAAACTAGACATTTTTTTAGCAAAATTCCTTTTTATATCGTTTTGTATTCCTTTCCCCGTTAAAATAAGCCCTCTATCGTTAAAATCGGTGAGAACTTATTTTTTGAATGAAAAAAGTGCCAAGGCTTATAGTCCATGCTTTTTTCGCGAAATTTCAATTAACATTTTTTGTCACCGATTTTGACGAATGAGCACTCGTTGGACGCGGAAGAGTGAGAGGAATATAACTGTAAAATATTTCTGACCGGAACTTGCTAGTTATGCCACAAAAACCATTCGTGTGCGGCCTGATTTCAGGTGGCCTTTCCTATGCAGTCTTTTTGCTCTATTTTAAAAACTAGACATTTTTTTAGCAAAATTCCTTTTTATATCGTTTTGTATTCCTTTCCCCGTTAAAATAAGCCCTCTATCGTTAAAATCGGTGAGAACTTATTTTTGAATGAAAAAAGTGCCAAGGCTATAGTCCATGCTTTTTTCGCGAAATTTCAATTAAAATTTTTTGTCACCGATTGTGACGAATGAGCACTCGTTGGACGCGGAAGAGTGAGAGGAATATAACTGTTAAATATTTCTGACCGGAACTTGCTAGTTTCAGAAATATGCCACAAAAACCATTCGTGTGCGGCCTGATTTCAGGTAGCCTTTCCTATGCAGTCTTTTTTCTCTATTTTAAAAACTAGACATTTTTTTAGCAAAATTCCTTTTTATATCGTTTTGTATTCCTTTCCCCGTTAAAATAAGCCCTCTATCGTTAAAATCGGTGAGAACTTATTTTTTGAATGAAAAAAGTGCCAAGGCTATAGTCCATGCTTTTTTCGCGAAATTTCAATTAAAATTTTTTGTCACCGATTTTGACGAATGAGCACTCGTTGGACGCGGAAGAGTGAGAGGAATATAACTGTAAAATTTTTCTGACCGGAACTTGCTAGTTATGCCACAAAAACCATTCGTGTGCGGCCTGATTTCAGGTGGCCTTTCCTCGTTGGACGCGGAAGAGTGAGAGGAATATAACTGTAAAATATTTCTGACCGGAACTTGCTAGTTTCAGAAATATGCCACAAAACCATTCGTGTGCGGCCTGATTTCAGGTGGCCTTTCCTATGCAGTCTTTTTGCTCTATTTTAAAACCTAGACATTTTTTTAGCAAAATTCCTTTTCATATCGTTTTGTATTCCTTTCCCCGTTAAAATAAGCCCTCTATCGTTAAAATCGGTGAGAACTTATTTTTTGAATGAAAAAAGTGCCAAGGCTATAGTCCATGCTTTTTTCGCGAAATTTCAATTAAAATTTTTTGTCACCGATTTTGACGAATGAGCACTCGTTGGACGCGGAAGAGTGAGAGGAATATAACTGTAAAATATTTCTGACCGGAACTTGCTAGTTATGCCACAAAAACCATTCGTGTGCGGCCTGATTTCAGGTGGCCTTTCCTCGTTGGACGCGGAAGAGTGAGAGGAATATAACTGTAAAATATTTCTGACCGGAACTTGCTAGTTTCAGAAATATGCCACAAAACCATTCGTGTGCGGCCTGATTTCAGGTGGCCTTTCCTATGCAGTCTTTTTGCTCTATTTTAAAAACTAGACATTTTTTTAGCAAAATTCCTTTTTATATCGTTTTGTATTCATTTCCCCGTTAAAATAAGCCCTCTATCGTTAAAATCGGTGAGAACTTATTTTTTGAATGAAAAAAGTGCCAAGGCTATAGTCCATGCTTTTTTCGCGAAATTTCAATTAAAATTTTTTGTCACCGATTTTGACGAATGAGCACTCGTTGGACGCGGAAGAGTGAGAGGAATATAACTGTAAAATATTTCTGACCGGAACTTGCTAGTTTCAGAAATATGCCACAAAAACCATTCGTGTGCGGCCTGATTTCAGGTGGCCTTTCCTATGCAGTCTTTTTGCTCTATTTTAAAAACTAGACATTTTTTTAGCAAAATTCCTTTTTATATCGTTTTGTATTCATTTCCCCGTTAAAATAAGCCCTCTATCGTTAAAATCGGTGAGAACTTATTTTTTGAATGAAAAAAGTGCCAAGGCTATAGTCCATGCTTTTTTCGCGAAATTTCAATTAAAATTTTTTGTCACCGATTTTGACGAATGAGCACTCGTTGGACGCGGAAGAGTGAGAGGAATATAACTGTAAAATATTTCTGACCGGAACTTGCTAGTTTCAGAAATATGCCACAAAAACCATTCGTGTGCGGCCTGATTTCAGGTGGCCTTTCCTATGCAGTCTTTTTGCTCTATTTTAAAAACTAGACATTTTTTTAGCAAAATTCCTTTTTATATCGTTTTGTATTCATTTCCCCGTTAAAATAAGCCCTCTATCGTTAAAATCGGTGAGAACTTATTTTTTGAATGAAAAAAGTGCCAAGGCTATAGTCCATGCTTTTTTCGCGAAATTTCAATTAAAATTTTTTGTCACCGATTTTGACGAATGAGCACTCGTTGGACGCGGAAGAGTGAGAGGAATATAACTGTAAAATATTTCTGACCGGAACTTGCTAGTTTCAGAAATATGCCACAAAAACCATTCGTGTGCGGCCTGATTTCAGGTGGCCTTTCCTATGCAGTCTTTTTGCTCTATTTTAAAAACTAGACATTTTTTTAGCAAAATTCCTTTTTATATCGTTTTGTATTCATTTCCCCGTTAAAATAAGCCCTCTATCGTTAAAATCGGTGAGAACTTATTTTTTGAATGAAAAAAGTGCCAAGGCTATAGTCCATGCTTTTTTCGCGAAATTTCAATTAAAATTTTTTGTCACCGATTTTGACGAATGAGCACTCGTTGGACGCGGAAGAGTGAGAGGAATATAACTGTAAAATATTTCTGACCGGAACTTGCTAGTTTCAGAAATATGCCACAAAACCATTCGTGTGCGGCCTGATTTCAGGTGGCCTTTCCTATGCAGTCTTTTTGCTCTATTTTAAAAACTAGACATTTGTTTAGCAAAATTCCTTTTTATATCGTTTTGTATTCCTTTCCCCGTTAAAATAAGCCCTCTATCGTTAAAATCGGTGAGAACTTATTTTTTGAATGAAAAAAGTGCCAAGGCTATAGTCCATGCTTTTTTCGCGAAATTTCAATTAAAATTTTTTGTCACCGATTTTGACGAATGAGCACTCGTTGGACGCGGAAGAGTGAGAGGAATATAACTGTAAAATATTTCTGACCGGAACTTGCTAGTTTCAGAAATATGCCACAAAAACCATTCGTGTGCGGCCTGATTTCAGGTGGCCTTTCCTATGCAGTCTTTTTGCTCTATTTTAAAAACTAGACATTTTTTTAGCAAAATTCCTTTTTATATCGTTTTGTATTCCTTTCCCCGTTAAAATAAGCCCTCTATCGTTAAAATCGGTGAGAACTTATTTTTTGAATGAAAAAAGTGCCAAGGCATAGTCCATGCTTTTTGCGTGAAATTTCAATTAAAATTTTTTGTCACCGATTTTGACGAATGAGCACTCGTTGGACGCGGAAGGGTGAGAGGAATATAACTGTTAAATATTTCTGACCGGAACTTGCTAGTTTCAGAAATATGCCACAAAAACCATTCGTGTGCGGCCTGATTTCAGGTGGCCTTCCCTATGCAGTCTTTTTGCTCTATTTTAAAAACTAGACATTTTTTTAGCAAAATTCCTTTTTATATCGTTTTGTATTCCTTTCCCCGTTAAAATAAGCCCTCTATCGTTAAAATCGGTGAGAACTTATTTTTTGAATGAAAAAAGTGCCAAGGCTATAGTCCATGCTTTTTTCGCGAAATTTCAATTAAAATTTTTTGTCACCGATTTTGACGAATGAGCACGCGTTGGACGCGGAAGAGTGAGAGGAATATAACTGTTAAATATTTCTGACCGGAACTTGCTAGTTATGCCACAAAAACCATTCGTGTGCGGCCTGATTTCAGGTGGCCTTCCCTATGCAGTCTTTTTGCTCTATTTTAAAAACTAGACATTTTTTTAGCAAAATTCCTTTTTATATCGTTTTGTATTCCTTTCCCCGTTAAAATAAGCCCTCTATCGTTAAAATCGGTGAGAACTTATTTTTTGAATGAAAAAAGTGCCAAGGCTATAGTCCATGCTTTTTTCGCGAAATTTCAATTAAAATTTTTTGTCACCGATTTTGACGAATGAGCACGCGTTGGACGCGGAAGAGTGAGAGGAATATAACTGTTAAATATTTCTGACCGGAACTTGCTAGTTATGCCACAAAAACCATTCGTGTGCGACCTGATTTCAGGTGGCCTTCCCTATGCAGTCTTTTTGCTCTATTTTAAAAACTAGACATTTTTTTAGCAAAATTCCTTTTTATATCGTTTTGTATTCATTTCCCCGTTAAAATAAGCCCTCTATCGTTAAAATCGGTGAGAACTTATTTTTTGAATGAAAAAAGTGCCAAGGCTATAGTCCATGCTTTTTTCGCGAAATTTCAATTAAAATTTTTTGTCACCGATTTTGACGAATGAGCACTCGTTGGACGCGGAAGAGTGAGAGGAATATAACTGTTAAATATTTCTGACCGGAACTTGCTAGTTATGCCACAAAAACCATTCGTGTGCGACCTGATTTCAGGTGGCCTTTCCTATGCAGTCTTTTTGCTCTATTTTAAAAACTAGACATTTTTTTAGCAAAATTCCTTTTTATATCGTTTTGTATTCATTTCCCCGTTAAAATAAGCCCTCTATCGTTAAAATCGGTGAGAACTTATTTTTTGAATGAAAAAAGTGCCAAGGCTATAGTCCATGCTTTTTTCGCGAAATTTCAATTAAAATTTTTTGTCACCGATTTTGACGAATGAGCACTCGTTGGACGCGGAAGAGTGAGAGGAATATAACTGTAAAATATTTCTGACCGGAACTTGCTAGTTTCAGAAATATGCCACAAAACCATTCGTGTGCGGCCTGATTTCAGGTGGCCTTTCCTATGCAGTCTTTTTGCTCTATTTTAAAAACTAGACATTTGTTTAGCAAAATTCCTTTTTATATCGTTTTGTATTCCTTTCCCCGTTAAAATAAGCCCTCTATCGTTAAAATCGGTGAGAACTTATTTTTTGAATGAAAAAAGTGCCAAGGCATAGTCCATGCTTTTTGCGTGAAATTTCAATTAAAATTTTTTGTCACCGATTTTGACGAATGAGCACTCGTTGGACGCGGAAGGGTGAGAGGAATATAACTGTTAAATATTTCTGACCGGAACTTGCTAGTTTCAGAAATATGCCACAAAAACCATTCGTGTGCGGCCTGATTTCAGGTGGCCTTCCCTATGCAGTCTTTTTGCTCTATTTTAAAAACTAGACATTTTTTTAGCAAAATTCCTTTTTATATCGTTTTGTATTCCTTTCCCCGTTAAAATAAGCCCTCTATCGTTAAAATCGGTGAGAACTTATTTTTTGAATGAAAAAAGTGCCAAGGCTATAGTCCATGCTTTTTTCGCGAAATTTCAATTAAAATTTTTTGTCACCGATTTTGACGAATGAGCACGCGTTGGACGCGGAAGAGTGAGAGGAATATAACTGTTAAATATTTCTGACCGGAACTTGCTAGTTTCAGAAATATGCCACAAAAACCATTCGTGTGCGGCCTGATTTCAGGTGGCCTTTCCTATGCAGTCTTTTTGCTCTATTTTAAAAACTAGACATTTTTTTAGCAAAATTCCTTTTTATATCGTTTTGTATTCCTTTCCCCGTTAAAATAAGCCCTCTATCGTTAAAATCGGTGAGAACTTATTTTTTGAATGAAAAAAGTGCCAAGGCTTATAGTCCATGCTTTTTTCGCGAAATTTCAATTAACATTTTTTGTCACCGATTTTGACGAATGAGCACTCGTTGGACGCGGAAGAGTGAGAGGAATATAACTGTAAAATATTTCTGACCGGAACTTGCTAGTTATGCCACAAAAACCATTCGTGTGCGGCCTGATTTCAGGTGGCCTTTCCTATGCAGTCTTTTTGCTCTATTTTAAAAACTAGACATTTTTTTAGCAAAATTCCTTTTTATATCGTTTTGTATTCCTTTCCCCGTTAAAATAAGCCCTCTATCGTTAAAATCGGTGAGAACTTATTTTTGAATGAAAAAAGTGCCAAGGCTATAGTCCATGCTTTTTTCGCGAAATTTCAATTAAAATTTTTTGTCACCGATTGTGACGAATGAGCACTCGTTGGACGCGGAAGAGTGAGAGGAATATAACTGTTAAATATTTCTGACCGGAACTTGCTAGTTTCAGAAATATGCCACAAAAACCATTCGTGTGCGGCCTGATTTCAGGTAGCCTTTCCTATGCAGTCTTTTTTCTCTATTTTAAAAACTAGACATTTTTTTAGCAAAATTCCTTTTTATATCGTTTTGTATTCCTTTCCCCGTTAAAATAAGCCCTCTATCGTTAAAATCGGGGAGAACTTATTTTTTGAATGAAAAAAGTGCCAAGGCTATATAGTCCATGCTTTTTTCGCGAAATTTCAATTAAAATTTTTTGTCACCGATTTTGACGAATGAGCACTCGTTGGACGCGGAAGAGTAAGAGGAATATAACTGTAAAATATTTCTGACCGGAACTTGCTAGTTATGCCACAAAAACCATTCGTGTGCGGCCTGATTTCAGGTGGCCTTTCCTATGCAGTCTTTTTGCTCTATTTTAAAAACTAGACATTTTTTTAGCAAAATTCCTTTTTATATCGTTTTGTATTCCTTTCCCCGTTAAAATAAGCCCTCTATCGTTAAAATCGGTGAGAACTTATTTTTTGAATGAAAAAAGTGCCAAGGCTATAGTCCATGCTTTTTTCGCGAAATTTCAATTAAAATTTTTTGTCACCGATTTTGACGAATGAGCACTCGTTGGACGCGGAAGAGTGAGAGGAATATAACTGTAAAATATTTCTGACCGGAACTTGCTAGTTATGCCATAAAAACCATTCGTGTGCGGCCTGATTTCAGGTGGCCTTTCCTATGCACTCTTTTTGCTCTATTTTAAAAACTAGACATTTTTTTAGCAAAATTCCTTTTTATATCGTTTTGTATTCCTTTCCCCGTTAAAATAAGCCCTCTATCGTTAAAATCGGTGAGAACTTATTTTTTGAATGAAAAAAGTGCCAAGGCTATAGTCCATGCTTTTTTCGCGAAATTTCAATTAAAATTTTTTGTCACCGATTTTGACGAATGAGCACTCGTTGGACGCGGAAGAGTGAGAGGAATATAACTGTAAAATTTTTCTGACCGGAACTTGCTAGTTATGCCACAAAAACCATTCGTGTGCGGCCTGATTTCAGGTGGCCTTTCCTCGTTGGACGCGGAAGAGTGAGAGGAATATAACTGTAAAATATTTCTGACCGGAACTTGCTAGTTTCAGAAATATGCCACAAAACCATTCGTGTGCGGCCTGATTTCAGGTGGCCTTTCCTATGCAGTCTTTTTGCTCTATTTTAAAACCTAGACATTTTTTTAGCAAAATTCCTTTTCATATCGTTTTGTATTCCTTTCCCCGTTAAAATAAGCCCTCTATCCTTAAAATCGGTGAGAACTTATTTTTTGAATGAAAAAAGTGCCAAGGCTATAGTCCATGCTTTTTTCGCGAAATTTCAATTAAAATTTTTTGTCACCGATTTTGACGAATGAGCACTCGTTGGACGCGGAAGAGTGAGAGGAATATAACTGTAAAATATTTCTGACCGGAACTTGCTAGTTATGCCACAAAAACCATTCGTGTGCGGCCTGATTTCAGGTGGCCTTTCCTATGCAGTCTTTTTGCTCTATTTTAAAAACTAGACATTTGTTTAGCAAAATTCCTTTTTATATCGTTTTGTATTCCTTTCCCCGTTAAAATAAGCCCTCTATCAGAAATCGGCTACGACTAACGGTTTTCGCGATATTAGCGATTTTGTGTATTTTTTTGAAGCCAATCGATTCTAAGGGTGTCCTTTCAGGGGGTGTATGCACTTAGGGGGTGTCAAAAATTTCATCACAAATCGGCTACGGCTAACGGTTTTCGAGATATTAGCGATTTTGTGTATTTTTTTCAAGCCAATCGATTCTAAGGGTGTCCTTTCAGGGGGTGTATGCACTTAGGGGGTGTCAAAAATTTCATCACAAATCGGCTACGGCTAACGGTTTTCGAGATATTAGCGATTTTGTGTATTTTTTTCAAGCCAATCGATTCTAAGGGTGTCCTTTCAGGGGGTGTATGCACTTAGGGGGTGTCAAAAATTTCATCACAAATCGGCTACGGCTAACGGTTTTCGAGATATTAGCGATTTTGTGTATTTTTTTCAAGCCAATCGATTCTAAGGGTGTCCTTTCAGGGGGTGTATGCACTTAGGGGGTGTCAAAAATTTCATCAGAAATCGGCTACGGCTAACGGTTTTCGAGATATTAGCGATTTTATGTATTTTTTCATTCCAATCGATTCTAAGGGTGTCCTTTCAGGGGGTGTATGCACTTAGGGGGTGTCAAAAATTTCATCAGAAATCGGCTACGGCTAACGGTTTTCGAGATATTAGCGATTTTATGTATTTTTTTCATGCCAATCGATTCTAAGGGTGTCCTTTCAGCGGGTGTACGCACTTAGGGGGTGTCAAAAATTTCATCAGAAATCGGCTACGGCTAACGGTTTTCGAGATATTAGCGATTTTGTGTATTTTTTTCATGCCAATCGATTCTAAGGGTGTCCTTTCAGGGGGTCTATGCACTTAGGGGGTGTCAAAAATTTCATCAGAAATGGGCAACGGCTAACGGTTTTCGAGATATTAGCGATTTTGTGTATTTTTCTCATGCCAATCGATTCTAAGGGTATCCTTTCAGGGGGTGTATGCACTTAGGGGGTGTCAAAAATTTCATCAGAAATCGGCTACGGCTAACGGTTTTCGAGATATTAGCGATTTTATGTATTTTTTCATTCCAATCGATTCTAAGGGTGTCCTTTCAGGGGGTGTATGCACTTAGGGGGTGTCAAAAATTTCATCAGAAATCGGCTACGGCTAACGGTTTTCGAGATATTAGCGATTTTGTGTATTTTTTTCAAGCCAATCGATTCTAAGGGTGTCCTTTCAGGGGGTGTATGCACTTAGGGGGTGTCAAAAATTTCATCAGAAATCGGCTACGGCTAACGGTTTTCGAGATATTAGCGATTTTATGTATTTTTTTCATTCCAATCGATTCTAAGGGTGTCCTTTCAGGGGGTGTATGCACTTAGGGGGTGTCAAAAATTTCATCAGAAATCGGCTACGGCTAACGGTTTTCGAGATATTAGCGATTTTGTGTATTTTTTTCAAGCCAATCGATTCTAAGGGTGTCCTTTCAGGGGGTGTATGCACTTAGGGGGTGTCAAAAATTTTTAATCAGAAATCGGCTACGGCTAACGGTTTTCGAGATATTAGCGATTTTATGTATTTTTTTCATTCCAATCGATTCTAAGGGTGTCCTTTCAGGGGGTGTATGCACTTAGGGGTTGTCAAAAATTTCATCAGAAATCGGCTACGGCTAACGGTTTTCGAGATATTAGCGATTTTGTGTATTTTTTTCAAGCCAATCGATTCTAAGGGTGTCCTTTCAAGGGGTGTATGCACTTAGGGGGTGTCACAAATTTCATCAGAAATCGGCTACGGCTAACGGTTTTCGAGATATTAGCGATTTTATGTATTTTTTTCATGCCAATCGATTCTAAGGGTGTCCTTTCAGCGGGTGTACGCACTTAGGGGGTGTCAAAAATTTCATCAGAAATCGGCTACGGCTAACGGTTTTCGAGATATTAGCGATTTTGTGTATTTTTTTCATGCCAATCGATTCTAAGGGTGTCCTTTCAGGGGGTCTATGCACTTAGGGGGTGTCAAAAATTTCATCAGAAATGGGCAACGGCTAACGGTTTTCGAGATATTAGCGATTTTGTGTATTTTTCTCATGCCAATCGATTCTAAGGGTATCCTTTCAGGGGGTGTATGCACTTAGGGGGTGTCAAAAATTTGATCAGAAATCGGCTACGGCTAACGGTTTTCGAGATATTAGCGATTTTGTGTATTTTTTTCATGCCAATCGATTCTAAGGGTGTCCTTTCAGGGGGTCTATGCACTTAGGGGGTGTCAAAAATTTCATCAGAAATGGGCAACGGCTAACGGTTTTCGAGATATTAGCGATTTTGTGTATTTTTCTCATGCCAATCGATTCTAAGGGTATCCTTTCAGGGGGTGTATGCACTTAGGGGGTGTCAAAAATTTCATCAGAAATCGGCTACGGCTAACGGTTTTCGAGATATTAGCGATTTTGTGTATTTTTTTCATGCCAATCGATTCTAAGGGTGTCCTTTCAGGGGGTCTATGCACTTAGGGGGTGTCAAAAATTTCATCAGAAATGGGCAACGGCTAACGGTTTTCGAGATATTAGCGATTTTGTGTATTTTTCTCATGCCAATCGATTCTAAGGGTATCCTTTCAGGGGGTGTATGCACTTAGGGGGTGTCAAAAATTTCATCAGAAATCGGCTACGGCTAACGGTTTTCGAGATATTAGCGATTTTGTGTATTTTTTTGAAGCCAATCGATTCTAAGGGTGTCCTTTCAGGGGGTGTATGCACTTATGGGGTGTCAAAAATTTCATCAGAAATCGGCTACGGCTAACGGTTTTCGAGATATTAGCGATTTTGTGTATTTTTTTCAAGCCAATCGATTCTAAGGGTGTCCTTTCAGGGGGTGTATGCACTTAGGGGGTGTCAAAAATTTCATCAGAAATCGGCTACGGCTAACGGTTTTCGAGATATTAGCGATTTTGTGTATTTTTTTCATGCCAATCGATTCTAAGGGTGTCCTTTCAGGAGGTCTATGCACTTAGGGGGTGTCAAAAATTTCATCAGAAATGGGCAACGGCTAACGGTTTTCGAGATATTAGCGATTTTGTGTATTTTTCTCATGCCAATCGATTCTAAGGGTATCCTTTCAGGGGGTGTATGCACTTAGGGGGTGTCAAAAATTTCATCAGAAATCGGCTACGGCTAATGGTTTTCGAGATATTAGCGATTTTATGTATTTTTTTCATTCCAATCGATTCTAAGGGTGTCCTTTCAGGGGGTGTATGCACTTAGGGGGTGTCAAAAATTTCATCAGAAATCGGCTACGGCTAACGGTTTCCGAGATATTAGCGATTTTGTGTATTTTTTTCAAGCCAATCGATTCTAAGGGTGTCCTTTCAGGGGGTGTATGCACTTAGGGGGTGTCAAAAATTTCATTAGAAATCGGCTACGGCTAACGGTTTTCGAGATATTAGCGATTTTATGTATTTTTTTCATTCCAATCGAATCTAAGGGTGTCCTATCAGGGGGTGTATGCACTTAGGGGGTGTCAAAAATTTCATCAGAAATCGGCTACGGCTAACGGTTTTCGAGATATTAGCGATTTTGTGTATTTTTTTCAAGCCAATCGATTCTAAGGGTGTCCTTTCAAGGGGTGTATGCACTTAGGGGGTGTCAAAAATTTCATCAGAAATCGGCTACGGCTAACGGTTTTCGAGATATTAGCGATTTTATGTATTTTTTTCATGCCAATCGATTCTAAGGGTGTCCTTTCAGGGGGTGTATGCACTTAGGGGGTGTCAAAAATTTCATCAGAAATCGGCTACGGCTAACGGTTTTCGAGATATTAGCGATTTTGTGTATTTTTTTCATGCCAATCGATTCTAAGGGTGTCCTTTCAGGGGGTCTATGCACTTAGGGGGTGTCAAAAATTTCATCAGAAATGGGCAACGGCTAACGGTTTTCGAGATATTAGCGATTTTGTGTATTTTTCTCATGCCAATCGATTCTAAGGGTATCCTTTCAGGGGGTGTATGCACTTAGGGGGTGTCAAAAATTTCATCAGAAATCGGCTACGGCTAACGGTTTTCGAGATATTAGCGATTTTGTGTATTTTTTTCATGCCAATCGATTCTAAGGGTGTCCTATCAGGGGGTCTATGCACTTAGGGGGTGTCAAAAATTTCATCAGAAATGGGCAACGGCTAACGGTTTTCGAGATATTAGCGATTTTGTGTATTTTTCTCATGCCAATCGATTCTAAGGGTATCCTTTCAGGGGGTGTCAAAAATTTCATCAGAAATCGGCTACGGCTAACGGTTTTCGAGATATTAGCGATTTTGTGTATTTTTTTCATGCCAATCGATTCTAAGGGTGTCCTTTCAGGGGGTCTATGCACTTAGGGGGTGTCAAAAATTTCATCAGAAATCGGCTACGGCTAACGGTTTTCGAGATATTAGCGATTTTGTGTATTTTTCTCATGCCAATCGATTCTAAGGGTATCTTTTCAGGGGGTGTATGCACTTAGGGGGTGTCAAAAATTTGATCAGAAATCGGCTACGGCTAACGGTTTTTGAGATATTAGCGATTTTGTGTATTTTTTTCATGCCAATCGATTCTAAGGGTGTCCTTTCAGGGGGTGTATGCACTTAGGGGGTGTCAAAAATTTCATCAGAAATGGGCAACGGCTAACGGTTTTCGAGATATTAGCGATTTTGTGTATTTTTCTCATGCCAATCGATTCTAAGGGTATCCTTTCAGGGGGTGTATGCACTTAGGGGGTGTCAAAAATTTCATCAGAAATCGGCTACGGCTAACGGTTTTCGAGATATTAGCGATTTTATGTATTTTTTTCATGCCAATCGATTCTAAGGGTGTCCTTTCAGGGGGTGTATGCACTTAGGGGGTGTCAAAAATTTCATCAGAAATCGGCTACGGCTAACGGTTTTCGAGATATTAGCGATTTTGTGTATTTTTTTCATGCCAATCGATTCTAAGGGTGTCCTATCAGGGGGTCTATGCACTTAGGGGGTGTCAAAAATTTCATCAGAAATGGGCAACGGCTAACGGTTTTCGAGATATTAGCGATTTTGTGTATTTTTCTCATGCCAATCGATTCTAAGGGTATCCTTTCAGGGGGTGTCAAAAATTTCATCAGAAATCGGCTACGGCTAACGGTTTTCGAGATATTAGCGATTTTGTGTATTTTTTTCATGCCAATCGATTCTAAGGGTGTCCTTTCAGGGGGTCTATGCACTTAGGGGGTGTCAAAAATTTCATCAGAAATCGGCTATGGCTAACGGTTTTCGAGATATTAGCGATTTTGTGTATTTTTCTCATGCCAATCGATTCTAAGGGTATCTTTTCAGGGGGTGTATGCACTTAGGGGGTGTCAAAAATTTGATCAGAAATCGGCTACGGCTAACGGTTTTCGAGATATTAGCGATTTTGTGTATTTTTTTCATGCCAATCGATTCTAAGGGTGTCCTTTCAGGGGGTGTATGCACTTAGGGGGTGTCAAAAATTTCATCAGAAATGGGCAACGGCTAACGGTTTTCGAGATATTAGCGATTTTGTGTATTTTTCTCATGCCAATCGATTCTAAGGGTATCCTTTCAGGGGGTGTATGCACTTAGGGGGTGTCAAAAATTTGATCAGAAATCGGCTACGGCTAACGGTTTTCGAGATATTAGCGATTTTGTGTATTTTTTTCATGCCAATCGATTCTAAGGGTGTCCTTTCAGGGGGTCTATGCACTTAGGGGGTGTCAAAAATTTCATCAGAAATGGGCAACGGCCAACGGTTTTCGAGATATTAGCGATTTTGTGTATTTTTCTCATGCCAATCGATTCTAAGGGTATCCTTTCAGGGGGTGTATGCACTTAGGGGGTGTCAAAAATTTGATCAGAAATCGGCTACGGCTAACGGTTTTCGAGATATTAGCGATTTTGTGTATTTTTTTCATGCCAATCGATTCTAAGGGTGTCCTTTCAGGGGGTCTATGCACTTAGGGGGTGTCAAAAATTTCATCAGAAATGGGCAACGGCTAACGGTTTTCGAGATATTAGCGATTTTGTGTATTTTTCTCATGCCAATCGATTCTAAGGGTATCCTTTCAGGGGGTGTATGCACTTAGGGGGTGTCAAAAATTTCATCAGAAATCGGCTACGGCTAACGGTTTTCGAGATATTAGCGATTTTATGTATTTTTTTCATGCCAATCGATTCTAAGGGTGTCCTTTCAGGGGGTCTATGCACTCAGGTGGCCTTTCCTATGCAGTCTTTTTGCTCTATTTTAAAAACTAGACATTTTTTTAGCAAAATTCCTTTTTATATCGTTTTGTATTCCTTTCCCCGTTAAAATAAGCCCTCTATCAGAAATCGGCTACGGCTAACGGTTTTCGAGATATTAGCGATTTTGTGTATTTTTTTGAAGCCAATCGATTCTAAGGGTGTCCTTTCAGGGGGTGTATGCACTTAGGGGGTGTCAAAAATTTCATCAGAAATCGGCTACGGCTAACGGTTTTCGAGATATTAGCGATTTTGTGTATTTTTTTCATGCCAATCGATTCTAAGGGTGTCCTTTCAGGGGGTCTATGCACTTAGGGGGTGTCAAAAATTTCATCAGAAATCGGCTACGGCTAACGGTTTTCGAGATATTAGCGATTTTACGTATTTTTTTCATGCCAATCGATTCTAAGGGTGCCCTTTCAGGGGGTGTATGCACTTAGGGGGTTTCAAAAATTTCATCAGAAATCGGCTACGGCTAACGGTTTTCGAGATATTAGCGATTTTGTGTATTTTTTTCAAGCCAATCGATTCTAAGGGTGTCCTTTCAGGGGGTGTATGCACTTAGGGGGTGTCAAAAATTTCATCAGAAATCGGCTACGGCTAACGGTTTTCGAGATATTAGCGATTTTGTGTATTTTTTTCATGCCAATCGATTCTAAGGGTGTCCTTTCAGGGGGTCTATGCACTTAGGGGGTGTCAAAAATTTCATCAGAAATCGGCTACGGCTAACGGTTTTCGAGATATTAGCGATTTTGTGTATTTTTTTCACGTCAATCGATTCTAAGGGTGTCCTTTCAGGGGGTGTATGCACTTAGGGGGTTTCAAAAATTTCATCAGAAATCGGCTACGGCTAACGGTTTTCGAGATATTAGCGATTTTGTGTATTTTTTTCAAGCCAATCGATTCTAAGGGTGTCCTTTCAGGGGGTGTATGCACTTAGGGGGTGTCAAAAATTTCATCAGAAATCGGCTACGGCTAACGGTTTTCGAGATATTAGCGATTTTATGTATTTTTTTCATGCCAATCGATTCTAAGGGTGTCCTTTCAGGGGGTGTATGCACTTAGGGGGTGTCAAAAATTTCATCAGAAATGGGCAACGGCTAACGGTTTTCGAGATATTAGCGATTTTGTGTATTTTTCTCATGCCAATCGATTCTAAGGGTATCCTTTCAGGGGGTGTATGCACTTAGGGGGTGTCAAAAATTTCATCAGAAATCGGCTACGGCTAACGGTTTTCGAGATATTAGCGATTTTATGTATTTTTTTCATGCCAATCGATTCTAAGGGTGTCCTTTCAGGGCGTCTATGCACTTAGGGGGTGTCAAAAATTTCATCAGAAATGGGCAACGGCTAACGGTTTTCGAGATATTAGCGATTTTGTGTATTTTTTTCAAGCCAATCGATTCTAAGGGTGTCCTTTCAGGGGGTGTATGCACTTAGGGGGTGTCAAAAATTTCATCAGAAATCGGCTACGGCTAACGGTTTTCGAGATATTAGCGATTTTGTGTATTTTTTTCATGCCAATCGATTCTAAGGGTGTCCTTTCAGGGGGTGTATGCACTTAGGGGGTGTCAAAAATTTCATCAGAAATCGGCTACGGCTAACGGCTCTCGAGATTATTAGCGATTTCGTGTATTTTTTCATGCCAATCGATTCTAAGGGTGTCCTTTCAGGGGGTGTATGCACTTAGGGGGTGTTCAAAATTTCATCAGAAATCGGCTACGGCTAACGGTTTTCGAGATATTAGCGATTTTATGTATTTTTTTCATGCCAATCGATTCTAAGGGTGTCCTTTCAGGGGGTGTATGCACTTAGGGGGTGTCAAAAATTTCATCAGAAATCGGCTACGGCTAACGGTTTTCGAGTTATTAGCGATTTTGTGTATTTTTTTCATGCCAATCGATTCTAAGGGTGTCCTTTCAGGGGGTGTATGCACTTAGGGGTGTCAAAAATTTCATCAGAAATCGGCTACGGCTAACGGTTTTCGAGATATTAGCGATTTTGTGTATTTTTTTCATGCCAATCGATTCTAAGGGTGTCCTTTCAGGGGGTCTATGCACTTAGGGGGTGTCAAAAATTTCATCAGAAATGGGCAACGGCTAACGGTTTTCGAGATATTAGCGATTTTGTGTATTTTTCTCATGCCAATCGATTCTAAGGGTATCCTTTCAGGGGGTGTATGCACTTAGGGGGTGTCAAAAATTTCATCAGAAATGGGCAACGGCTAACGGTTTTCGAGATATTAGCGATTTTGTGTATTTTTCTCATGCCAATCGATTCTAAGGGTATCCTTTCAGGGGGTGTATGCACTTAGGGGGTGTCAAAAATTTCATCAGAAATCGGCTACGGCTAACGGTTTTCGAGATATTAGCGATTTTATGTATTTTTTTCATGCCAATCGATTCTAAGGGTGTCCTTTCAGGAGGTCTATGCACTTAGGGGGTGTCAAAAATTTCATCAGAAATCGGCTACGGCTAACGGTTTTCGAGATATTAGCGATTTTGTGTATTTTTTTGAAGCCAATCGATTCTAAGGGTGTCCTTTCAGGGGGTGTATGCACTTAGGGGGTGTCAAAAATTTCATCAGAAATCGGCTACGGCTAACGGTTTTCGAGATATTAGCGATTTTGTGTATTTTTTTCAAGCCAATCGATTCTAAGGGTGTCCTTTCAGGGGGTGTATGCACTTAGGGGGTGTCAAAAATTTCATCAGAAATCGGCTACGGCTAACGGTTTTCGAGATATTAGCGATTTTGTGTATTTTTTTCAAGCCAATCGATTCTAAGGGTGTCCTTTCAGGGGGTGTATGCACTTAGGGGGTGTCAAAAATTTCATCAGAAATCGGCTACGGCTAACGGTTTTCGAGATATTAGCGATTTTGTGTATTTTTTTCATGCCAATCGATTCTAAGGGTGTCCTTTCAGGAGGTCTATGCACTTAGGGGGTGTCAAAAATTTCATCAGAAATGGGCAACGGCTAACGGTTTTCGAGATATTAGCGATTTTGTGTATTTTTCTCATGCCAATCGATTCTAAGGGTATCCTTTCAGGGGGTGTATGCACTTAGGGGGTGTCAAAAATTTCATCAGAAATCGGCTACGGCTAATGGTTTTCGAGATATTAGCGATTTTATGTATTTTTTTCATTCCAATCGATTCTAAGGGTGTCCTTTCAGGGGGTGTATGCACTTAGGGGGTGTCAAAAATTTCATCAGAAATCGGCTACGGCTAACGGTTTTCGAGATATTAGCGATTTTGTGTATTTTTTTCAAGCCAATCGATTCTAAGGGTGTCCTTTCAGGGGGTATATGCACTTAGGGGGTGTCAAAAATTTCATCAGAAATCGGCTACGGCTAACGGTTTTCGAGATATTAGCGATTTTGTGTATTTTTTTCAAGCCAATCGATTCTAAGGGTGTCCTTTCAGGGGGTCTATGCACTTAGGGGGTGTCAAAAATTTCATCAGAAATGGGCAACGGCTAACGGTTTTCGAGATATTAGCGATTTTGTGTATTTTTCTCATGCCAATCGATTCTAAGGGTATCCTTTCAGGGGGTGTATGCACTTAGGGGGTGTCAAAAATTTCATCAGAAATCGGCTACGGCTAACGGTTTTCGAGATATTAGCGATTTTGTGTATTTTTTTCATGCCAATCGATTCTAAGGGTGTCCTTTCAGGGGGTCTATGCACTTAGGGGGTGTCAAAAATTTCATCAGAAATGGGCAACGGCTAACGGTTTTCGAGATATTAGCGATTTTGTGTATTTTTCTCATGCCAATCGATTCTAAGGGTATCCTTTCAGGGGGTGTATGCACTTAGGGGGTGTCAAAAATTTCATCAGAAATCGGCTACGGCTAACGGTTTTCGAGATATTAGCGATTTTATGTATTTTTTTCATGCCAATCGATTCTAAGGGTGTCCTTTCAGGGGGTGTATGCACTTAGGGGGTGTCAAAAATTTCATCAGAAATCGGCTACGGCTAACGGTTTTCGAGATATTAGCGATTTTGTGTATTTTTTTCATGCCAATCGATTCTAAGGGTGTCCTATCAGGGGGTCTATGCACTTAGGGGGTGTCAAAAATTTCATCAGAAATGGGCAACGGCTAACGGTTTTCGAGATATTAGCGATTTTGTGTATTTTTCTCATGCCAATCGATTCTAAGGGTATCCTTTCAGGGGGTGTCAAAAATTTCATCAGAAATCGGCTACGGCTAACGGTTTTCGAGATATTAGCGATTTTGTGTATTTTTTTCATGCCAATCGATTCTAAGGGTGTCCTTTCAGGGGGTCTATGCACTTAGGGGGTGTCAAAAATTTCATCAGAAATGGGCAACGGCTAACGGTTTTCGAGATATTAGCGATTTTGTGTATTTTTTTCATGCCAATCGATTCTAAGGGTGTCCTTTCAGGGGGTGTATGCACTTAGGGGGTGTCAAAAATTTCATCAGAAATCGGCTACGGCTAACGGTTTTCGAGATATTAGCGATTTTATGTATTTTTTTCATGCCAATCGATTCTAAGGGTGTCCTTTCAGGGGGTGTTTGCACTTAGGGGGTGTCAAAAATTTCATCAGAAATCGGCTACGGCTAACGGTTTTCGAGATATTAGCGATTTTGTGTATTTTTTTCATGCCAATCGATTCTAAGGGTGTCCTATCAGGGGGTCTATGCACTTAGGGGGTGTCAAAAATTTCATCAGAAATCGGCTACGGCTAACGGTTTTCGAGATATTAGCGATTTTGTGTATTTTTTTCATGCCAATCGATTCTAAGGGTGTCCTTTCAGGGGGTCTATGCACTTAGGGGGTGTCAAAAATTTCATCAGAAATGGGCAACGGCTAACGGTTTTCGAGATATTAGCGATTTTGTGTATTTTTCTCATGCCAATCGATTCTAAGGGTATCCTTTCAGGGGGTGTATGCACTTAGGGGGTGTCAAAAATTTCATCAGAAATCGGCTACGGCTAACGGTTTTCGAGATATTAGCGATTTTATGTATTTTTTTCATGCCAATCGATTCTAAGGGTGTCCTTTCAGGGGGTGTATGCACTTAGGGGGTGTCAAAAATTTCATCAGAAATCGGCTACGGCTAACGGTTTTCGAGATATTAGCGATTTTATGTATTTTTTTCATGCCAATCGATTCTAAGGGTGTCCTTTCAGGGGGTGTATGCACTTAGGGGGTGTCAAAAATTTCATCAGAAATCGGCTACGGCTAACGGTTTTCGAGATATTAGCGATTTTGTGTATTTTTTTTCATGCCAATCGATTCTAAGGGTGTCCTATCAGGGGGTCTATGCACTTAGGGGGTGTCAAAAATTTCATCAGAAATGGGCAACGGCTAACGGTTTTCGAGATATTAGCGATTTTGTGTATTTTTCTCATGCCAATCGATTCTAAGGGTATCCTTTCAGGGGGTGTCAAAAATTTCATCAGAAATCGGCTACGGCTAACGGTTTTCGAGATATTAGCGATTTTGTGTATTTTTTTCATGCCAATCGATTCTAAGGGTGTCCTTTCAGGGGGTCTATGCACTTAGGGGGTGTCAAAAATTTCATCAGAAATGGGCAACGGCTAACGGTTTTCGAGATATTAGCGATTTTGTGTATTTTTTTCATGCCAATCGATTCTAAGGGTGTCCTTTCAGGGGGTGTATGCACTTAGGGGGTGTCAAAAATTTCATCAGAAATCGGCTACGGCTAACGGTTTTCGAGATATTAGCGATTTTATGTATTTTTTTCATGCCAATCGATTCTAAGGGTGTCCTTTCAGGGGGTGTATGCACTTAGGGGGTGTCAAAAATTTCATCAGAAATCGGCTACGGCTAACGGTTTTCGAGATATTAGCGATTTTGTGTATTTTTTTCATGCCAATCGATTCTAAGGGTGTCCTATCAGGGGGTCTATGCACATAGGGGGTGTCAAAAATTTCATCAGAAATCGGCTACGGCTAACGGTTTTCGAGATATTAGCGATTTTGTGTATTTTTTTCATGCCAATCGATTCTAAGGGTGTCCTTTCAGGGGGTCTATGCACTTAGGGGGTGTCAAAAATTTCATCAGAAATGGGCAACGGCTAACGGTTTTCGAGATATTAGCGATTTTGTGTATTTTTCTCATGCCAATCGATTCTAAGGGTATCCTTTCAGGGGGTGTATGCACTTAGGGGGTGTCAAAAATTTCATCAGAAATCGGCTACGGCTAACGGTTTTCGAGATATTAGCGATTTTATGTATTTTTTTCATGCCAATCGATTCTAAGGGTGTCCTTTCAGGGGGTGTATGCACTTAGGGGGTGTCAAAAATTTCATCAGAAATCGGCTACGGCTAACGGTTTTCGAGATATTAGCGATTTTGTGTATTTTTTTCATGCCAATCGATTCTAAGGGTGTCCTATCAGGGGGTCTATGCACTTAGGGGGTGTCAAAAATTTCATCAGAAATGGGCAACGGCTAACGGTTTTCGAGATATTAGCGATTTTGTGTATTTTTCTCATGCCAATCGATTCTAAGGGTATCCTTTCAGGGGGTGTCAAAAATTTCATCAGAAATCGGCTACGGCTAACGGTTTTCGAGATATTAGCGATTTTGTGTATTTTTTTCATGCCAATCGATTCTAAGGGTGTCCTTTCAGGGGGTCTATGCACTTAGGGGGTGTCAAAAATTTCATCAGAAATGGGCAACGGCTAACGGTTTTCGAGATATTAGCGATTTTGTGTATTTTTTTCATGCCAATCGATTCTAAGGGTGTCCTTTCAGGGGGTGTATGCACTTAGGGGGTGTCAAAAATTTCATCAGAAATCGGCTACGGCTAACGGTTTTCGAGATATTAGCGATTTTATGTATTTTTTTCATGCCAATCGATTCTAAGGGTGTCCTTTCAGGGGGTGTATGCACTTAGGGGGTGTCAAAAATTTCATCAGAAATCGGCTACGGCTAACGGTTTTCGAGATATTAGCGATTTTGTGTATTTTTTTCATGCCAATCGATTCTAAGGGTGTCCTATCAGGGGGTCTATGCACTTAGGGGGTGTCAAAAATTTCATCAGAAATCGGCTACGGCTAACGGTTTTCGAGATATTAGCGATTTTGTGTATTTCTTTCATGCCAATCGATTCTAAGGGTGTCCTTTCAGGTTGTCTATGCACTTAGGGGGTGTCAAAAATTTCATCAGAAATGGGCAACGGCTAACGGTTTTCGAGATATTAGCGATTTTGTGTATTTTTCTCATGCCAATCGATTCTAAGGGTATCCTTTCAGGGGGTGTATGCACTTAGGGGGTGTCAAAAATTTCATCAGAAATCGGCTACGGCTAACGGTTTTCGAGATATTAGCGATTTTATGTATTTTTTTCATGCCAATCGATTCTAAGGGTGTCCTTTCAGGGGGTGTATGCACTTAGGGGGTGTCAAAAATTTCATCAGAAATCGGCTACGGCTAACGGTTTTCGAGATATTAGCGATTTTGTGTATTTTTTTCATGCCAATCGATTCTAAGGGTGTCCTATCAGGGGGTCTATGCACTTAGGGGGTGTCAAAAATTTCATCAGAAATGGGCAACGGCTAACGGTTTTCGAGATATTAGCGATTTTGTGTATTTTTCTCATGCCAATCGATTCTAAGGGTATCCTTTCAGGGGGTGTCAAAAATTTCATCAGAAATCGGCTACGGCTAACGGTTTTCGAGATATTAGCGATTTTGTGTATTTTTTTCATGCCAATCGATTCTAAGGGTGTCCTTTCAGGGGGTCTATGCACTTAGGGGGTGTCAAAAATTTCATCAGAAATGGGCAACGGCTAACGGTTTTCGAGATATTAGCGATTTTGTGTATTTTTTTCATGCCAATCGATTCTAAGGGTGTCCTTTCAGGGGGTGTATGCACTTAGGGGGTGTCAAAAATTTCATCAGAAATCGGCTACGGCTAACGGTTTTCGAGATATTAGCGATTTTGTGTATTTTTTTCATGCCAATCGATTCTAAGGGTGTCCTTTCAGGGGGTCTATGCACTTAGGGGGTGTCAAAAATTTCATCAGAAATGGGCAACGGCTAACGGTTTTCGAGATATTAGCGATTTTGTGTATTTTTCTCATGCCAATCGATTCTAAGGGTATCCTTTCAGGGGGTGTATGCACTTAGGGGGTGTCAAAAATTTGATCAGAAATCGGCTACGGCTAACGGTTTTCGAGATATTAGCGATTTTGTGTATTTTTTTCATGCCAATCGATTCTAAGGGTGTCCTTTCAGGGGGTCTATGCACTTACGGGGTGTCAAAAATTTCATCAGAAATGGGCAACGGCTAACGGTTTTCGAGATATTAGCGATTTTGTGTATTTTTCTCATGCCAATCGATTCTAAGGGTATCCTTTCAGGGGGTATATGCACTTAGGGGGTGTCAAAAATTTGATCAGAAATCGGCTACGGCTAACGGTTTTCGAGATATTAGCGATTTTGTGTATTTTTTTCATGCCAATCGATTCTAAGGGTGTCCTTTCAGGGGGTCTATGCACTTAGGGGGTGTCAAAAATTTCATCAGAAATGGGCAACGGCTAACGGTTTTCGAGATATTAGCGATTTTGTGTATTTTTCTCATGCCAATCGATTCTAATGGTATCCTTTCAGGGGGTGTATGCACTTAGGGGGTGTCAAAAATTTCATCAGAAATCGGCTACGGCTAACGGTTTTCGAGATATTAGCGATTTTATGTATTTTTTTCATGCCAATCGATTCTAAGGGTGTCCTTTCAGGGGGTGTATGCACTTAGGGGGCGACAAAAATTTCATCAGAAATCGGCTACGGCTAACGGTTTTCGAGATATTAGCGATTTTGTGTATTTTTTTCATGCCAATCGATTCTAAGGGTGTCCTATCAGGGGGTCTATGCACTTAGGGGGTGTCAAAAATTTCATCAGAAATGGGCAACGGCTAACGGTTTTCGAGATATTAGCGATTTTGTGTATTTTTCTCATGCCAATCGATTCTAAGGGTATCCTTTCAGGGGGTGTATGCACTTAGGGGGTGTCAAAAATTTCATCAGAAATCGGCTACGGCTAACGGTTTTCGAGATATTAGCGATTTTGTGTATTTTTCTCATGCCAATCGATTCTAAGGGTGTCCTTTCAGGGGGTGTATGCACTTAGGGGGTGTCAAAAATTTCATCAGAAATGGGCAACGGCTAACGGTTTTCGAGATATTAGCGATTTTGTGTATTTTTCTCATGCCAATCGATTCTAAGGGTATCCTTACAGGGGGTGTATGCACTTAGGGGGTGTCAAAAATTTCATCAGAAATCGGCTACGGCTAACGGTTTTCGAGATATTAGCGATTTTACGTATTTTTTTCATGCCAATCGATTCTAAGGGTGTCCTTTCAGGGGGTGTATGCACTTAGGGGGTTTCAAAAATTTCATCAGAAATCGGCTACGGCTAACGGTTTTCGAGATATTAGCGATTTTGTGTATTTTTTTCAAGCCAATCGATTTTAAGGGTGTCCTTTCAGGGGGTGTATGCACTTAGGGGGTGTCAAAAATTTCATCAGAAATCGGCTACGGCTAACGGTTTTCGAGATATTAGCGATTTTATGTATTTTTTTCATGCCAATCGATTCTAAGGGTGTCCTTTCAGGGGGTGTATGCACTTAGGGGGTGTCAAAAATTTCATCAGAAATGGGCAACGGCTAACGGTTTTCGAGATATTAGCGATTTTGTGTATTTTTCTCATGCCAATCGATTCTAAGGGTATCCTTTCAGGGGGTGTATGCACTTAGGGGGTGTCAAAAATTTCATCAGAAATCGGCTACGGCTAACGGTTTTCGAGATATTAGCGATTTTATGTATTTTTTTCATGCCAATCGATTCTAAGGGTGTCCTTTCAGGGCGTCTATGCACTTAGGGGGTGTCAAAAATTTCATCAGAAATGGGCAACGGCTAACGGTTTTCGAGATATTAGCGATTTTGTGTATTTTTTTCAAGCCAATCGATTCTAAGGGTGTCCTTTCAGGGGGTGTATGCGCTTAGGGGGTGTCAAAAATTTCATCAGAAATCGGCTACGGCTAACGGTTTTCGAGATATTAGCGATTTTGTGTATTTTTTTCATGCCAATCGATTCTAAGGGTGTCCTTTCAGGGGGTGTATGCACTTAGGGGGTGTCAAAAATTTCATCAGAAATCGGCTACGGCTAACGGCTCTCGAGATTATTAGCGATTTCGTGTATTTTTTCATGCCAATCGATTCTAAGGGTGTCCTTTCAGGGGGTGTATGCACTTAGGGGGTGTTCAAAATTTCATCAGAAATCGGCTACGGCTAACGGTTTTCGAGATATTAGCGATTTTATGTATTTTTTTCATGCCAATCGATTCTAAGGGTGTCCTTTCAGGGGGTGTATGCACTTAGGGGGTGTCAAAAATTTCATCAGAAATCGGCTACGGCTAACGGTTTTCGAGTTATTAGCGATTTTGTGTATTTTTTTCATGCCAATCGATTCTAAGGGTGTCCTTTCAGGGGGTGTATGCACTTAGGGGTGTCAAAAATTTCAACAGAAATCGGCTACGGCTAACGGTTTTCGAGATATTAGCGATTTTATGTATTTTTTTCATGTCAATCGATTCTAAGGGTGTCCTTTCAGGGGGTGTATGCACTTAGGGGGTGTTCAAAATTTCATCAGAAATCGGCTACGGCTAACGGTTTTCGTGATATTAGCGATTTCGTGTATTTTTTCATGCCAATCGATTCTAAGGGTGTCCTTTCAGGGGGTGTATGCACTTAGGGGGTGTTCAAAATTTCATCAGAAATCGGCTACGGCTAACGGTTTTCGAGATATTAGCGATTTTATGTATTTTTTTCATGCCAATCGATTCTAAGGGTGTCCTTTCAGGGGGTGTATGCACTTAGGGGGTGTCAAAAATTTCATCAGAAATCGGCTACGGCTAACGGCTCTCGAGATTATTAGCGATTTCGTGTATTTTTTTCATGCCAATCGATTCTAAGGGTGTCCTTTCAGCGGGTGTATGCACTTAGGGGGTGTTCAAAATTTCATCAGAAATCGGCTACGGCTAACGGTTTTCGTGATATTAGCGATTTCGTGTATTTTTTTCATGCCAATCGATTCTAAGGGTGTCCTTTCAGGGGGTGTATGCACTTAGGGGTGTCAAAAATTTCATCAGAAATCGGCTACGGCTAACGGTTTTCGAGATATTAGCGATTTTATGTATTTTTTTCATGCCAATCGATTCTAAGGGTGTCCTTTCAGGGCGTCTATGCACTTAGGGGGTGTCAAAAATTTCATCAGAAATGGGCAACGGCTAACGGTTTTCGAGATATTAGCGATTTTGTGTATTTTTTTCAAGCCAATCGATTCTAAGGGTGTCCTTTCAGGGGGTGTATGCACTTAGGGGGTGTCAAAAATTTCATCAGAAATCGGCTACGGCTAACGGTTTTCGAGATATTAGCGATTTTGTGTATTTTTTTCATGCCAATCGATTCTAAGGGTGTCCTTTCAGGGGGTGTATGCACTTAGGGGGTGTCAAAAATTTCATCAGAAATCGGCTACGGCTAACGGCTCTCGAGATTATTAGCGATTTCGTGTATTTTTTCATGCCAATCGATTCTAAGGGTGTCCTTTCAGGGGGTGTATGCACTTAGGGGGTGTTCAAAATTTCATTAGAAATCGGCTACGGCTAACGGTTTTCGAGATATTAGCGATTTTATGTATTTTTTTCATGCCAATCGATTCTAAGGGTGTCCTTTCAGGGGGTGTATGCACTTAGGGGGTGTCAAAAATTTCATCAGAAATCGGCTACGGCTAACGGTTTTCGAGTTATTAGCGATTTTGTGTATTTTTTTCATGCCAATCGATTCTAAGGGTGTCCTTTCAGGGGGTGTATGCACTTAGGGGTGTCAAAAATTTCATCAGAAATCGGCTACGGCTAACGGTTTTCGAGATATTAGCGATTTTATGTATTTTTTTCATGTCAATCGATTCTAAGGGTGTCCTTTCAGGGGGTGTATGCACTTAGGGGGTGTTCAAAATTTCATCAGAAATCGGCTACGGCTAACGGTTTTCGTGATATTAGCGATTTCGTGTATTTTTTCGTGCCAATCGATTCTAAGGGTGTCCTTTCAGGGGGTGTATGCACTTAGGGGTGTCAAAAATTTCATCAGAAATCGGCTACGGCTAACGGTTTTCGAGATATTAGCGATTTTATGTATTTTTTTCATGTCAATCGATTCTAAGGGTGTCCTTTCAGGGGGTGTATGCACTTAGGGGGTGTTCAAAATTTCATCAGAAATCGGCTACGGCTAACGGTTTTCGTGATATTAGCGATTTCGTGTATTTTTTCATGCCAATCGATTCTAAGGGTGTCCTTTCAGGGGGTGTATGCACTTAGGGGGTGTTCAAAATTTCATCAGAAATCGGCTACGGCTAACGGTTTTCGAGATATTAGCGATTTTATGTATTTTTTTCATGCCAATCGATTCTAAGGGTGTCCTTTCAGGGGGTGTATGCACTTAGGGGGTGTCAAAAATTTCATCAGAAATCGGCTACGGCTAACGGCTCTCGAGATTATTAGCGATTTCGTGTATTTTTTTCATGCCAATCGATTCTAAGGGTGTCCTTTCAGCGGGTGTATGCACTTAGGGGGTGTTCAAAATTTCATCAGAAATCGGCTACGGCTAACGGTTTTCGTGATATTAGCGATTTCGTGTATTTTTTTCATGCCAATCGATTCTAAGGGTGTCCTTTCAGGGGGTGTATGCACTTAGGGGTGTCAAAAATTTCATCAGAAATCGGCTACGGCTAACGGTTTTCGAGATATTAGCGATTTTATGTATTTTTTTCATGCCAATCGATTCTAAGGGTGTCCTTTCAGGGCGTCTATGCACTTAGGGGGTGTCAAAAATTTCATCAGAAATGGGCAACGGCTAACGGTTTTCGAGATATTAGCGATTTTGTGTATTTTTTTCAAGCCAATCGATTCTAAGGGTGTCCTTTCAGGGGGTGTATGCACTTAGGGGGTGTCAAAAATTTCATCAGAAATCGGCTACGGCTAACGGTTTTCGAGATATTAGCGATTTTGTGTATTTTTTTCATGCCAATCGATTCTAAGGGTGTCCTTTCAGGGGGTGTATGCACTTAGGGGGTGTCAAAAATTTCATCAGAAATCGGCTACGGCTAACGGCTCTCGAGATTATTAGCGATTTCGTGTATTTTTTCATGCCAATCGATTCTAAGGGTGTCCTTTCAGGGGGTGTATGCACTTAGGGGGTGTTCAAAATTTCATTAGAAATCGGCTACGGCTAACGGTTTTCGAGATATTAGCGATTTTATGTATTTTTTTCATGCCAATCGATTCTAAGGGTGTCCTTTCAGGGGGTGTATGCACTTAGGGGGTGTCAAAAATTTCATCAGAAATCGGCTACGGCTAACGGTTTTCGAGTTATTAGCGATTTTGTGTATTTTTTTCATGCCAATCGATTCTAAGGGTGTCCTTTCAGGGGGTGTATGCACTTAGGGGTGTCAAAAATTTCATCAGAAATCGGCTACGGCTAACGGTTTTCGAGATATTAGCGATTTTATGTATTTTTTTCATGTCAATCGATTCTAAGGGTGTCCTTTCAGGGGGTGTATGCACTTAGGGGGTGTTCAAAATTTCATCAGAAATCGGCTACGGCTAACGGTTTTCGTGATATTAGCGATTTCGTGTATTTTTTCGTGCCAATCGATTCTAAGGGTGTCCTTTCAGGGGGTGTATGCACTTAGGGGTGTCAAAAATTTCATCAGAAATCGGCTACGGCTAACGGTTTTCGAGATATTAGCGATTTTATGTATTTTTTTCATGTCAATCGATTCTAAGGGTGTCCTTTCAGGGGGTGTATGCACTTAGGGGGTGTCAAAAATTTCATCAGAAATCGGCTACGGCTAACGGTTTTCGAGATATTAGCGATTTTATGTATTTTTTTTCACGTCAATCGATTCTAAGGGTGTCCTTTCAGGGGGTGTATGCACTTAGGGGGTGTCAAAAATTTCATCAGAAATCGGCTACGGCTAACGGTTTTCGAGATATTAGCGATTTTGTGTATTTTTTTCATTCCAATCGATTCTAAGGGTGTCCTTTCAGGGGGTGTATGCACTTAGGGGGTGTCAAAAATTTCATCAGAAATCGGCTACGGCTAACGGTTTTCGAGATATTAGCGATTTTATGTATTTTTTTCACGTCAATCGATTCTAAGGGTGTCCTTTCAGGGGGTGTATGCACTTAGGGGGTGTCAAAAATTTCATCAGAAATCGGCTACGGCTAACGGTTTTCGTGATATTAGCGATTTTGTGTAGTTTTTTCATGCCAATCGATTCTAAGGGTGTCCTTTCAGGGGGTGTATGCAATTAGGGGGTGTCAAAAATTTCATCAGAAATCGGCTACGGCTAACGATTTTCGAGATATTAGCGATTTTATGTATTTTTTTCACGTCAATCGATTCTAAGGGTGTCCTTTCAGGGGGTGTATGCACTTAGGGGGTGTCAAAAATTTCATCAGAAATCGGCTACGGCTAACGGTTTTCGAGATATTAGCGATTTTATGTATTTTTTCTATGTCAATCGATTCTAAGGGTGTCCTTTCAGGGGGTGTATGCACTTAGGGGGTGTCAAAAATTTCATCAGAAATCGGCTACGGCTAACGGTTTTCGAGATATTAGCGATTTTATGTATTTTTTTCATGTCAATCGATTCTAAGGGTGTCCTTTCAGGGGGTGTATGCGATTAGGGGGTGACAAAAATTTCATCAGAAATCGGCTACGGCTAACGGTTTTCGAGATATTAGCGATTTTATGTATTTTTTTTCACGTCAATCGATTCTAAGGGTGTCCTTTCAGGGGGTGTATGCACTTAGGGGGCGACAAAAATTTCATCAGAAATCGGCTACGGCTAACGTTTTCGAGATATTAGCGATTTTATGTATTTTTTTCATGTCAATCGATTCTAAGGGTGTCCTTTCAGGGGGTGTATGCACTTAGGGGGCGACAAAAATTTCATCAGAAATCGGCTACGGCTAACGTTTTCGAGATATTAGCGATTTTACGCTTTTTATTTCATGTCTACTGAGAGAAAGCTTAAATCGGTTTTTAATAGGCAATTCGCGATAAAATAGAAATAAACTAAAAAAAATATCTTTCTGCCTGCATACAATCAAAAAACATTTGTAATGTTTTTACTAAAAAAAAAAACTGCTTTGAAATTGATTTTTATTTTTTCGATTGACCATTAATGAAAAGGAAAGGTATAGGTTCAAACAAGAAATTCTATCTGATTTTTCAGATTTGCATTATATTTTCATCAATTAGATTTTTAAAGTATTTCTCTGTTGCATTTTCACAGTAAACTATTTCTAAAATTAGTCAAAAATTACAAAACCTGCCTAAGGCCTTATCGTGAAATGAATTATAATTAGAAATAACGAGGTTTACAATAATTATAGTATTAACTTAAAAGTTAGAGCAAGTTCGCAATCGAAAATTTTTTAAATATAACTCCTCTAGGATAATAAATATGTAAGCCGTGTGCGGTGAGAAGTAATATCTCATTTCAATAAATTAGCAAACAAAGGTCGACCCTAAAATGATTACATTCACACACACATACACATAATAAAACATGCATGTAGTAAATTCATGACATTCGCTATAATTCAAATAGATAAATAGAATATGATTTTTAGGAGCCGGGAAATATTTCATATTTCAATGTTTTTAAATGTTTAATTGCGATAGTCACTCCATTTTTGCCGATAAGTCTTTATTAATTATTTTTATATTTGCACTCACAGATTTTAATCATTTCGAGTCATATACTTCCAGGTCAAGCTGAAAATAGGAATTGTTTAATAAACACAATCAAATTGGTTATAGGTTCTAGTCAAACAAAATCCTTAAAGAAGATTCCGTTCTTTCAAACAATCTCTGCATAATTTCGGCTGGCAGCAATCAAAATGGCAGAATGGAAGTACAAACATACGTACGTAATTTTCCAGTTTTCTTTACTGTCCTCCTATAGGACGATAACAACGAAAGGATGTTAAAAAAAAAATCCCGCACTCGGCCTAAGATAAATATTTCTAAAAATTAATTACTATAGAGAAAAAAACGAAAAAAAACATTTCCTTAAAGACAAAAATAGATAGTTTTACAACTAGACTTATTTAATCACTAAATACTAATAGTAATAGTTATACAAAACTAAAACAATTAATGCAAACGCAAATATGCAAGTATGACAGTATAGTTGTTTATAAATATTATGTTTAATTAAAAATAAAAGAAAAAAAGAAAAGAAAATGCATAGCTGTATTGCTTAACTGACATATCTACAAACAATTTTAAGAAACAACCTCGATGTTAATAACTCTAAAATATTCTTTTATAAATTGCGTTTCATTATTAAGCATAAAAGCACGCTTCTGTCAAGTAGTAGTGCTGTGAATTTTTATGGAAGTTTTCAACAATCATTAAATTGCTTTACGTTCTGCTAAGACATGGGGTTACGGATACTGTAACTAATCCTATAATTTCAAGTGAGCTCTGAAACAGTCATCACTTGAATTGTTCTTTTTTTTTTTTGTGTTTAGCTAAATTGTCTTTTATGGTCATGGACTTCTATTCAAAATATATAATATTAATCCAGTGGCATAAACACAATCATCTGTCCTCATTAATTCTCTAAGACAATAATTGCAATAATCATTTTCTCAACAGTATCCATGTCTACCGGGGAATTTGATTTGATCTAAATTCGATCAAATCAAGGTTTTTCATATATCATTTTTTATTAGTAAAATTAATCGCATCGAATATTCTTCGGCGTCAATCAAAAATAACCGGCAATTGCTTTTTATTGAATATGGAAAATCTTCGATTCAATTGTATTAAACAGTAGAAAATGCTCCTTGAAAAAATTCGATGCGATATAGATTTGATCGAATCGAAATCCACGGTAGGCCTCATTATCATACAAAAAAAAATCAACTAACCAACCAAAATTATTCGAGATTTAATCCATCGCATTACACCGGTGTAATATTTTATCAAAGATTTGTCGGGATTATTCCGAGTAGGTGTCGTACGAGCCAAATTTGAATCTAATAGACAACAAAGATTAGCACGTTTCCGTGGCAACGATACTTCGGTTAGAGATGCACTAATTTTGTATTCTTTCTCTATTTAAATAATTTTTTAAATATTATATAACAAAAGAAAACGAAAATGAAATTAATTTTATTTAACATTATTTTTAAAACATAATACTCCTTTATATTGACATATCGAAAATGTCCAATAGTAATGCCACATAAGCAACAAAACAAAAACATGGTTTTACACCAGTTGGTGTTATTCTTCGGATAGAAATAATCTTTACATAGGAAATAGGATTATTCTTTCTGGTGTTTCCGGGCCTAAAGGCCGGATAATCTTATTTCCAGTGTAAAGATTATTCCTATCCGAGAATAATTCTGCTTGTTTTGGTCGTGAACACCAACTGGTGTAAAACATTTGTGTTTTTTACTTATGTGGCATTAGTTTCAGATATTTTCGGTATGTCGAAATAAAAGAGTATTATGTTTTAATATAAAAAATATTGAATAAGTAATATAATGAACAAAGAAAATTTATTTAATTTTCAGTTGTTTTTTTTTTTTGTACATAATATTAAAAAAATATATATTTAAGTAGAGAAAGAATTTAAGATCAGTGCATCTAACCGAAATATCATTGCAACGGAAACGTGCTATTCTTTGATGTCTGTTGTCATTGTCAGTTAAATTCAAATTTGACTCATCCGTCACCTATTCGGAATAATCCTCGAATAGAAATTTTATCCCCGGAAAATCTCGGATAAAATATTACACCGGTGTAATACGATGGATGAAATCGTTGCATTACACGTGAATATGGATTATTCTGGTTGGTGTTTACCTCCCTAAGAATTCGCTATTTTTTATTCTCATGATTTTCTTCCGATCAGAACATAAATTGTAACTTTAATTTTCTATAGCAAAATATCTCTGATTCTCATTTAAACTATTTACTTCTCTCAGCAAGAAATGCAAACAGATGAATTTTGTTTTCCCTGGTCGACTTGCATATGGAACTTTATGGTCAATAATAATTCCGTTAACGAGTCGATCGATTTCAGGCAACCACATAAATTTGATAAAGAGACAGAAACCATGGAATAATAATTAGCAAAGAAGAAAGACATTCATTTCTCAGTAAATAAATGTTTATGTTCTGAATTCGCTATTAAACATTACAATATTTTTTTTTACTCATGTATTATTCTGAGTATCTTATTTTTCCGAATCTTTAGTTCAAAAGTCAGGGTGCGGTTTGAGAATAGACAAAAGAATTAATAAGAAGCATCAGTGCAGCATTGGTGCAATTTGGCTCTAAGTTTATACTTTAAATTTTTTTTATATACTGAACTGGTTCATTGTAAAATATCTACTTACTCCGAAGTCATGATTTTTTTATTAGGGCAAATTATGATTTCGATTTTCACAAAATGTCAAAATAGAGCTCAAAAATATTTGATTTCAAGCATATAACTAAAGGAAGCGAAATATCGTGTAAGAACCATACCGGTGTGAGGGAAATTCGGTTTTTAGACAAAGGTGGAAAGGCAAGAAGAATTTAACCAAGTTTAACTTAACTAGCTGATGTCGCTAATTGTGTCAACTCCAATTAAACGCCAGATTCGTGTTTTTGCGCCGCATTTTGTATTTTGTGTTATTTAAATAAAAAAAACTTTAAATTGTTCCGTTAATTGCATTAATTTTAAATAAAAACATTTGATGTAACAATTTACTGATCAAACCTTGGAGTTAATTTAATAAATCTTTTGAAAATTGTAATAATGAATTGTTCGGTGCTGTTTTAATAATCGCCGAAATAATCCCGGAAAGACATTTTTCATCCAAGTTGAAGTCTTGAAATTAATACCCTAGACCATACATACATAGATAAATACAAAGTTTAACAAAGTATGGCCGAATTATCTGTCAATTGGTTGCTTGCCTTATTTGACGACAATTATCTAACATTATAACGTAGCATAAGCTGAGGTTCTTTAATAAAATGCTTTCTATTCCATTCTATTCTATTTATAGACAAAAGAAGTGAAAAAAGGGAAGCGAAACAAAAATATCAAAATATTTTTTTGTTTACGTTTTCAGATTTACTACTTCAATGAGCATAACGAACACATAAACAGAATTCTAACACAAAATGGGAAATGCCGCAATTTTTCGGGTTTATTGCGCTTCCTTTAGTTATCTGTTCTCAGATATTTGGATAAAAAAATTTTAGTTATCTGTTCTCAGATATTTGGATAAAAATGTTGATGTTTTTATTCTACAAAAGGATGGCAATATGATGATCTTTTATCAAATTATAAAACCGGTGTACATTTGTAACCGTTTTTAATATCCACGTCAACCGGTAATCTCCTTTGATCTGGATCAGAAAAATAGAACGCGGTATAACTAATATCAATCACAAACAAAAATTAATAGCAGCATTCAACTACTCTTAATTAAGTAAAATTAAATTTCATCCATACTAAAGGCTGAACCATAATAGACGTAAAAAACTTTACGAATTTTAACAAGACTGAGTTTACTAATTGTTGAATAATTTACATTTTTGCCCTACGCAGACACCACATTCCGTAAGGGTTATTATCTTGATATTTAATGTTTTAAATTTTAAGTAGTGGTAAAAGCAAAAAATATAAGAATCTGAAGAAAATTGACAGCACTTTCAGAAGTAATATCTCGCTTTCTTAGTTCCTTCCCAAACTTTTCTCTTAAGGGACCACCACCTTCTAATATACTTCTTCTCTAATAAAATGAGAATATTATCGATTTCATTCATATTTCATTAATATCATTAGATAACACACACGTCCGTAAGTAATAAGCGACTCTTACTGGACTTTACTTACAGAAAATTTGACATTTAAACTTAACGAAAGTTGTTTATCGACGCCTTAAAGTTATTTTTGGGTGCATATGTTTAATTTAAAGGCAGCGCGTCCGCCATACTTAAATAACTTATGCCCATTGTGGTTCAGACTTAAATTAGCTGTAAGCAGTTAACTGTTATATTGTTTTTAGTCTGCTAAGTATATATGTAGTCCGTTCTCGAGTTACGACCATTCACCATTACGACGAAAAAATTTCATAAAAATTTACAAACATGTATCAATTTTCTAGTTTTCGCCAAATAGATATCATATACATACATATATCGTGCACGCTTTTTATGTACATATGACTATTATTATTATATTGTTTATTTTTGTATGAAATTCGACTTACGATCATTTCGACTAACGTCCGAAGTTGCGAAATCAAACCCCGTCGTAAGTAGAGAACTGACTATACATAAATATCCACATGTAACAACACATACACGTGTAACAATCGCTGTACTCATAATGTCATAATTTAATTAGAATTATTGATAACATTGTCCTTTTTAATTTGATGAAGATTTAAAAATGAAGTATAATAATTACAATTATTAAACGCAGTTTATTACAATTATTATTTTAAGCGTATAAAAGATTGTTTCTTTTCTGTTTGCAGCACCCAGAATATTTATCTAGTAAACAGATTTCTAATTACAAACTGAATTTACAGCAAAATGAAATGTTAATTGTATGCAGACTGTGAAAAGCATATATTTTCACTTAACTTTTGTAACTCTATGAAATAACTTGACAATAAAAAACAAAAAACAATATTTATGTCCGGATAGAGGACTAAAATTATCTTAATGCAAACAAAATTCATATTGCAAGAACAAATTCTTAGACTAAGAAATAACTAAATATAAGAAACTGTGAAATTAAATTTAAAAAAAACATTTAGTGTGAGAATGTAAATATATTATGACTATAACTAATGCAAAACATCATTGAACTATGATGGGAGATGGAAGGAGAGAAAGACAACCTACAATTTGTGCCTACCCATTACTGTACTATATCCAATTAGTGTCCTTCCACTCACAACCATGAACAGAAAATGAGAGCATCTTCAGCAAAAAAAAAATCATTTCATGCTCAATGTCATAATTTTTTTTTTTATATTTTTCGACAAAGTCCATTAATTATTCTCTTGCAAAGGTGGGAAAAATTTTTAAGATAATATACAAGGGTGGGAGGATGTGTACAGAGAGTTCATTGACTTGCTTAGAATGGAAAGAGACAAAGAAATTCTCAAATTGTTCTTGATTCATTGATTTTGGTTGTTATAATTATGTAGTAGGCACCTTCGATGATTTTACCACAAATATTTGATTTAAATTCTTTCAATTACGAGAATCGCGCATCATCCTTGAATTAAATTTAATCAAAGAATATTTAATCAAAGCAGTTTGCTTCTTTAAAAACCGAATGATAGTGTTCTGCTTGCATCGTTTTTTTTTTTTAGAGCACACTATTATTTAACGACCTCCTAAATATTCTTTTCTCGTCGGCTTTGATTGAATTCAATTGACAAGTCTTCCAAATTGCAAAGTGACATGGGGCATTTATAAAAAGGCCCCTAGTCAACAACCATTCTGCACACATATTATTAGTTTTTTGTAAGCCATTTTATATACATACATTCGCATAATATTTAGCTACCAATAACAAAAATTCTCTAATTATTGCATTATAAATCAAAAATTTCCATTTGTCTGTTCTTAAACCAACTTTAAGTAATACGCAAAGCCAATAAACAGAATAAAAAATTTCAATCGCTTCCATCTAGCTGTGTCTTAAGAAAAGATGACCAGATACTAGTCCAATAAAAATTATATTTTAGATGAGATACGATAAAATTCGCCTATTAATGCATTTACAGATTGATGCTCTTCCCAAATTGTAACTAAGTTAACAAGAAAACTAAATGATCATTCCGTCTGTCTAGCCTTTTAGTAAATAAATAATAATTTGTTCTGAATTGAAAGTCTTTTCTACATAGTTCCACAAAGAACTCTATTTTTACACACATTTCGAAATTTTTTCAGCTCTCGTATTCTGTTGACTTGAGGCTTTTTGTCTCCGTCATCATTAATACTATTATTTTAGTTTTTTTTCTCAATAGATCTTAATTGCTTTAAAGTAACTACGCACTCACAGTAGTTTTATCGCCATTTCATTTTTCTTACTCTGTATCTTCTCTTATGTATAATATAGATTTAAATATGTCCTTTTTTTTTATTTTTTTTTTTATTTTATTTTTTTTTTTTTTTGTTTTTTTTTTTGTTTTTTTTTCTCTACAGAATTTTAGTTAAAACTTTTATTACGGATATGGAAGTGGCGGTAAATAGTATTATTTTTTCTTATTTGATGCTATAGGAGGCGGAATCCGCTGTGGCGTTGACGGTCGACCTGAGTTCATTCCACTGTACAGGTATTTTGCTTTTTTCTCCGATGGTTTTAGGATCTGTAACAATAAAGAGAAATTTTGTATTAATCATTACAGCAGGCTGTGTCAATACATTTGAAGTTCCTAAAAAGCAGTATAATAGAATCAATGTAAGCTTTACATATCCCAGTAAATCAGGTGTCACTCGCTTACCTGACGACATCTAAGTTGATTGAATTCTAAATACCAATAGTTCGTCTTCAATAACTATACGTAATTAACTTGTAAAATTAATAAGGGTTTGCGCAGGTAAAGATCTACATTGTATGAGAGAATTAGACGGCCTCTAAAGATACTTAGCGTCCTTACACTAATCTAGTAAAATCGGTTTGTAGCTGCCGGAACACGCTGCAACAACTGCCAAGGAATACCAATAAGGTAATGTTCTAGGATAAATACTTTTCTCTCACTAAACACAAGTTAATAAAAATGAGCCTCCTGATTGGACACTACACTTAACCACCAGCTCCGGGCAACGAGTTGTCTGATGAGTTGGCCAAAAAGGTATGCATGTAAGGACTCAGAGAAAATCGAATCCGTCCAAGACGTACCTTGCGAGTGCTCCGGTTTGATGAATAATAGAGGAAGGCTATAGATACCTACTTCTTTTCAAGTCTGGGAGAGCTGCAAAGTAAAGAGTTCAGATGTATCATGAGATTCGTAATGGAAACAGGATGGATATAGGTTATTCGATGAGGTCAAGGGCTACAATGGATTCACTGGAGGTTTAAGTGATGCATGTTAGTCTTCTAACCCCTCTTACCTAACATAACCTAACCACCAGCTCAGAGACATGTGTACGTGTAACTGATTAACATCTATACTGTCTCCGTTTTGGACTGAAACCTTAAAATAAAAGAACGGGCGTTTCGTATAAAATGTCTGGACATGATCGTGGCTTCCTGAGGATATGGGATAAAATGCAAGACGTGATATATACGAACGAAAAGTACCGAATATTATCTAATGTCAATTTCAAAAAGAACATTTGTAAAGCTTTTGTCCTAGTTATAAACAAAACGGAAGAACTGCTGCCCGACAATGGAAATACATAAATTAAACGTACAAAAGTTGCAGACCGGTATCAAGCAAATGGTACAATTTATAGAAAATAGAGTCGGAATACGAAAGCCTAAACGATGAGTGGGGTACAAAGACGTGTTCAGAAACTGACAAAACGGTAACAGAATTCCTCTTATTATAGCATTTCCGCTATTTATACAATGTATAATTATAAACCCTCAAAGCTTGTTGTAGCCTTCTTTTAACTACCTCAGCAGTAGTTCATGTGCGTAATTCAAGCATACGACATATCACCAATTAGCACTGACCTAACGAAAAAGCTTGATATATATATTATTGCATGCATTTCAAATTATATAAACAAGACAATCCTAAAAAGTGCACACAATTTTCAGAATCAAGTTTCACGAATCATACACTAAACTTCCTCATACTGTCTTGTCTAAGACGGAAATATTTGAACGAAACTACCTTTAAATCCCACGAAAAGCTTTATTTGCTATCAAGGAAACTTTGTTTGTTTGTTACATTTTGAGAGTTCTCCAATTGTCCACGTGAACTATTTATAAACACGTGCCACGTAATTTAATTATTCATAGTGTTGCCCTTTCAAACAGTATCGATTATCTACCCTCATGTACACAGTTTTAAACCCCTCTTCTTATAGCCAAATAAGTACTTATCTGAGTAGCAGAGATATCCGAAAATGTAAATTTCTTTTTCAATTAAAATATAACGGAACTTTAACCTTGTCTCGTGCTTTTAGCTAATATCTAATCGAGCAATTTCGACTATATTTTTTACTTATTTTTTTTTTTTTATGCATAAAAATTAATCGTTTACCTGGAAAGAGCACATGAGGGTATCATCGACTGACATCATTCCTCCAGCATTGTCAAATTCACCACAATAATTTGGAGCTGAAAATAAGGTAACTAGCTGCCGTTTGGCAAAGAATTCGTAGCCATCTTCGACAACCTGAAATAAAAATGGGAAATAAATTACAATTTTTCTGATTTTCATTTCAAAATCTTACCTGATGCGCCCTGCATATCAGGTCTAAATCGTGTCTATTTAAGAATTTGGACACAACATCTGCACCAAATGTAAAACTAACACCCCGATCATTTTCACCCCATCCTTGTACATCCTTATCTGGATCACTCCAAAGTAAATCACAAAGAAGACCAGTGTCTGGTACATCTGTAGGTCGCATAAGTCGCCGGATTTGCTCCATTCCTTGTAAATCGGGACTAAGTCCACCATGGCAACAAAATATCTTTTCATCGATTATTGCAGCAATTGGTAAACAATTAAAGCAATCTGTGAATGTTTTCCATAATTTAACGTTATATCTCCGTTTACATTCGTCATAGAATCCTTTGAAGAAAATATGAATAAAAATATTCAATCTTTGTTTTTTTTTCTGATGAGGAAAGAAAGACTAAGAAAAAATTCTTACCATAAATTCTGTTAATACTGGCGCATTCGTGATTACCACGTAATAAGAAAAAATTTTCTGGATATTTGATTTTGTAGGCAAGCAGTAAGCATATAGTCTCCAAGGATTGTTTACCTCTGTCCACATAGTCACCCAAAAATAAGTAATTGGCAGCTGGAGGGAACCCGCCGTATTCAAAAAGCCTGAGAAGATCTGTATACTGTCCATGAATATCACCGCAAATAATAAGAGGAGCTTCTAGTTCCAGTAGAATCGGTTGCTGTAGAAATATTTCTCGCGATTTTAGACATAATCCTCGCACTTCTGTTTCGGACATTTGCACTAATTTCCCTTGGCGGCATCCTCGGACTGCAAAAAAGAACGAAATAAAAGTTATCAATGGCTATCTCGCTATGATTATTTTTCCATACTACTTAAATCGCATCGTTTATATTATTCTACCACGGGAAGTTATACCATATTACGGGGAGTATAATCTACATGTAAAAAAACATGCCAATGTCAGCAATGAAGCAATTTGACTTGTAAATAAAATGTTTATTGAGATTTGAGATGCTTACACATTTTCAGAGTGTTCATCAATTTTATAAATATGGAGGCAGAAGAATTTTTTCACTTGGAAGGGTTCTGCTGTTTTACATGTTACAAAACTAATGGAATTGTACACGCAAAAGTATCTTACTTACGTGCAAATAAATGGAAAGGGAGGGATTGACTACGTGGATAGAATCACGCTTTCCTATTAAGAAATACTAGTTAAAGGTTAAAGATATGACAGCTCAATATAATTAGATCCGAATTAAATTTAAGGATGAGTTTCAGTATACACTTAAATTTTTGATCACATGCATGAAAATTATATTTAGCAAATGGGTAATTGTCATGAATTGTTTTATGTGGTACAACAAACCTCAGAGGAAAATTCTTTTATCTGCCAATATCATTATGCCTAACAATATTTGGAGGCTTAAAAGAGTATAAATATCTCTCGTGAAAAATAAGAAATTTAATAAATCTGGAGGAAAAGATCTATATATGTCAAATATAGAAAAATACTGAGCTAAATTAAGTGGACAGTGAATATACAATATTTAAGGCCGATTACTCTCCGAATCTGAAAATCTTTCCCGAGTGACACAAAAGGCATTGAATCTCGCACTAAGATGAATAAAAACTAAATAAAAATACAAACTGAAAGGAAACGGACGAAAGACCGATTACTGACTTTTTTTGACAGAGGTGTGAGCGTGTTTCATTCAAAAATTCACAGAAAAACGTCTGCTGATATACTTTTATCGACTTTGAGTAACTCGGGTGGAATGTTATCTATTCTGGCAGATTTATCCTGTACCATTGGGTCAGAGAATATTGAATTTAAGGTATTTTTTCATACAGCCAAGCAAATGTAATGTATTTTCTGAAGATAATTTCATTTGTGCATAAATGGAGAAAATAATGCTTGCACAATTTTTTGTCTCTATCTAGAAAAGGGTATCCACTTGACATAGTAACAAGAAATAGTCCATAGCAGAGGATGTCTTAAATTGACAAATAAAATTATATGACCCTAGTAAAATAATAGGATCATAGAGAATTTTCTAAAAAAAATAAATAAACTACAACATTTAACAAATGATGTATACTCTATCTGCAAAGTTTACCGTCTTTAAAGGTAACAGACTAAAGGCATTTCTAATTGCGCCAAATACGAAAGCAACTTTCAATCCGTTATCACATTAACGCAATACAGCTCCCTCTATAGATGATTTCACAATAAAAATTATTGCAATGGATGGACCTGAGATATATTTCGATGACGCGCATGGAAGTTGTCTATTTTTAGTGATTAGAGTCAATGTGCGGCATATGTGTCACAACAAACGTCTCCTTAACGTAGAATGATGTTTTATAAAAAAAAAAAAAAATTAATAAAAAAATTGTATGCCAAAAATAATTGCAGAGGAGAGCAATGAAAAAATGAAATCCAAATTGTTGTAAAGTGCGCTGGCTTGGAAAATATGGAGTAATCTATGAGTACGGCGCAGTAATTAATCGCCAGTATACTCCTAATAATAAAAAAAAAAGCTGCGTGCATGAACAGCTTCGTTAACTGGATGGATGCTAACAATTTAAATGATAATTTGGAAGCTAATTACTTTCAATTAATTGAAATACATATGACGTATGTACGTACATATATCGATTAAAACGAAAAGTTTAAAATTTTATGTGGAATGACGAAAGCTTTCCAAGGTGATTTTCATTTATTTACTAAATAAATACAGGGTCAAGACTATTGTTGCTGCGATAAATGTTTTCGTCTAGTTCGAATCGAAGATAGAAAGCCACAAGAATAATGCCAAGACATAGCGGAAAATAAACCAGAATCAGATGAAGGATTCTTGTTAACCAACAAATAGTTTGATTTGATCCTTTACGAATCCCTAAATTATGTAGGTATTTGTATAACTAAATTGCAATTTCTTACAATACTAAACTCAGCCCCGAGTTCTCGAGGGGACTAACAATAAGCCAAAATAATGCCATTAAGAGCCGCGATTTTCCACACAAGGGTTTTATCATAAAAAAACAAAAAAACAATTTTCACTGTGGATTCAATATATTTCCATAAAAAAAAAAAAAAACTAAAAACATTCCTTTTTAAATTATAAATTAAGGCTTCATTTCCCTGGCGGAAACAATATCCCCGAACTAATTTTTTTCGCATAATTTAAAGTTTAAAGTCAACGTCGCGCCTTGCTGCTGTTCTTTCACCCGGTAAAATGTTGGCACTTCTCTCTTGTCTCCTTAAAAGAATCGAAAACTCAATATCCTTTGTTATCTGTGATTCTTTCACTACACCCCCGACAACTTATTGAATTTTTCGACACTTGATTATAATAGCGTCCTGGAAAACCACAAGGAAAGCGACCATAATACTTAAGCACAACCTACACCAATACAATTTCAAGTATTTCGGAAGTATTAAAATAGTAGTCGCCTTGCAAAGAGTGTTTTTTCCACGGTCAATAACTCTGAAAATTGGAGCAGTCAATCAAAGAGATTTTTTCGCAGAATTATTGAAAATATTATTTAGAAATGGGACAACACTCTTCATAATTCGAGTGTGTTGTTTATAGAATTTTTCAGAAAAGCAACTATAACTCAACCGGTGCGGGAGAATATATACTTTCTTGTGTTATTTTCGTCTGTGCCACAAAACCCATTTGTAATATATAAATAGAATGAATATACACACGTGGGACAGAAGATGGGAAAAAATGCATTACTTATTCAAGTTAATTGAATAAGCTTTTGTCTCACATCCAAAACGCATTATACTCCAGAACTGGAACAAGAGATAATTCCCGAGAAGGAATAAGCCTAATGAGGGATTACACGGTTTAAGATTAAATATAAAAACCAGAGCCGCAAATAAATTTTTATTAGTCCCAAAGTAAATAATTGAAAATCGATGAAGAGCAGCTAACTTCTCGCAATCATTATCGAAAACAGTCCTGACCTTGGGTGGTTCTAAAGCCGATTTTGTTTATAAGCTATAAACAGAGCACACAGCGGAGCGAATGAGCCGTGATGCACGAAATACCCTCCCGCTGACTTGAAACAATAGCTTTAATCTATTTACCACAATTTAATTCGTGGACTAGAATAATGAAGACAGTGTAACTGATTAGAAAGGTCACGCGCGTATATTAAAGAAGTCACGCGTTTAATAACACGCCACAGGACTTGGGTAGGTAATCTACCAATATTGGAACTGATAGAGCCCTTGAATTGGAGCCTACTCCTGACAGACAAAAACCAATTGCTAAAGTCTAAAAAATCATTTTAGATTTATCACTTTACACAGCTAGAAAACGTTATTATTACTCGCGAAGTCAATAAACTAATTCTAAATTTGAACTTTTACCGTCAGTAAAAAGCACTAGCACTAGACTACATGAAAAAGATATAAAGTGCGATTTTAATCGGCGAATTTATTTTTTTAAACGCTTCGAATGGAGCCATGTGCCACCACCCCCATAGTGTGTATGTGTTTGTGTGTGCAATGAAAGCTTCTATTTTGAGCTTACTTTCAACATAGCATGGTTGATAGGAGAACTTGAGAAAAACCTATGTCAGAATAATCCTCAAATGAAATGAGCTGCGACAACAACTAGAATAAATAGCCTCACCGACCATACAGAGATTTCTAGCAAGTACAGTAATAAAATCGCTATAGGGGTGCAGTGGCAAAATTCTGGACGAAATAGTAAATTTTAGCTACACCAACCACATGGGTATGTTGAGAAATTCAAGACACGATATTTTGAGGTCAAGCAATGTGTTCAGTTCTGTATATGAAACACCACTTTCTAACAAGCGTCAAAATCAATAAAAACATTTTTTTTTTTAACCTTGTTCTGATTCCTTTGATAAATATCACTTGCACGTCTAAGCATTTAAACATCATAGACCTCCACGGATAGTCTATATATGCGGATGAATAATTGAGCTGGCTTGGAAATTATCGACACGTGATAGGTCTATTTTTCTACATTTAAGAGGTTTTTTTTTTTTTAATTATTCTCTACCTCAAGACAACTTATAATAATTCAAAATATTAGATAGAGAATTAAGACGAATAACATAAAACATCAAAATTAACTAAAAAAAAAAAAGTTATAATTGGTCTAAGACTAGATGAGTGTCCGTAAATATAGCCGACCGTTAAATTCTTAAAGTTGTCTTTTACATTTGTTATGAAATCTATAGGGTATACTAAGGGCCTGTCCGGATCCAAGTCTTCGTCTTGTTATTACAGCTAGTGACGTAACACAACAAGCACAGCTATTATAATAGTTAGACGAGGACGAAGCTAACCTGTCCGAATTCATTCGTTTGCTCAGCTTGATTTCACAGACAGCAAAAAAACATAGCCTCACAATACGTTGTCTATTTAAATAAGTCAACTCGAACCTTGACTCGGTGATCAAGCTAACCAAATGTCAAAACTGTTATACAAACTAGCAAAGCTCGGTGGCATAGACATGGATTCGGATGGAGCTTGTCTCGATGTTACGTCACTAGCTGTAATAACAAGACGAAGACTTGGATCCGGACAGGCCCTAAGTTTGCCAGTCCATTTTTAACGTACAGAAATAATGTTAGTAGAGCAAAATGGATTGGATACCCACGCATTACATTAAAAGTTGTAGATCAATGAAACAATACCTTTAACTTAAAATATTTATTTCATGCTCTTACAATCAAATTATAAAGTGTGCATTGCTATGCTGCTTTTATAAAAAGTCTGGCAAAATTTTTAAAATAAAATCTTCGAAACATAAGATAGCATCCGCTGGATCGATATGGATTGGATCGGATCAAATCGAAACGTCGGTATTGTGTTTGGCACTTTAGCTCCCTAAATAGTTAATGGAAATCCAGTGGCATGATACAAAGTTATTTTGAATTTTGCATGCACGTCTGTTTGTCCGTCCTCACGATAACTTGAGAACGAGTGCACTAATGAGTGCTAAAATTTCCCACACTGGATTTAAAAAAAAAATAATAAGTTAATTTAAGTTCGAAAATGAGACAAATCAGTCAACTCCTTCGCGGGGTTACCATACAAAAATTTTGTTTTTCACTATATATTTGGGTAATGCCTGAGAGCACGGTGTCGTCGAGAGCTAAAATTTGGTAAATGGTGTTTTCATAGGAATTCACTATTTTAAAAATGGGATAAATCGGGCAATTCCTTCTTGGTGTTGCCATATAAAATTTTTAGTTTTTTACGTATACTGTAAAAACGATCAGTCCTAGACTTTTGTACTAAAAAGTTCTTCAGAATATTAAATTCTATGAATTTGTTATAATAATAATTTTTACTATCCGACCAACCGTTCTAGAAATATATGCGAAAAACCACTTCAACAATCAAACTTGCACAGAAGAGATGACCATGCGACCAATTCTACATACATAACTAAATAACATATAACCTGATTGTGAGTTACCAATGATCTTTGTCTAATTCAGGCCGAGTTAGTTATTGTAGATTAAAGCTACCATCCTCGGCAGCAAGTTAAGGATATTACTATACCCCTGCAAGGCTAGTACCCTAGCTCTAAATGATACTTGGCAAAGAATATGCAGTTCAAGATGAATTCGATAACATTTTGAACTAGTCTAGGTATTTAAGTTGTTATTCGTCTCACTGATACGACGCGAAAGATTCTAAAGTTTTCCAATTTTCTTTTGTCATTTTCTTATCTCCCATCAATATACCTACATAAATTATCTCGGTAATTATTAGAAGAACACTGGAGTGCTGCCTTCTCAAATGTATTAATGTTCCTTCCCTACTGCTACTGCGGTATTAAAGTTACTTACAATTCGATAAAAAAAAAAAAATAATAAAAATCTTATATCAGAAAAATGACAACCCTTCAAAAAATACTTTCGTAAATTTTATTTTATTATTAATTCTAGCAATACTTTTTTTGGAAAGAATGTGAATGGTTCACAGTAAAAATTGAAATAAAATGCGTAATAAAAGCGATTTGGGGAATTTCTTATAAAGAAATATTTCTAGCATTATGCAAATTACTTTAGGATTCTTTACAAGATCTTTTTAACTAATAGTACCAAAATCCGTAGTGAAAAAGTCTTTTAATTTTGGCTTTTTCTTTTCCTCCCTCGGATAACGTATTATCTGAAGATTGCAATTGTCTGCTTGTTGTTCCTCGAAAGAATGCTGTCGGCTATCTTGTTCCTTTTCCCTGTTATAACCTTATAAATAAAATACAATAAAAATTAATTTTGTAATTCATAATAATAAATGTCTTATACAAAAAGTCAGATCAGCTCTTAAATATAAAAACTACGAAATAAAATAAATACAAGTCAAACTAAGTTTTCAAAATTTAAAGTATTTGTGTCCATAGATTTGCAGAGCAATTTGGTTGGCTAGAGAAAAAACAACACTAAAAAACTATCCCATTCTTAAGTCAGGAGAGCAATAACAACAGTACTACTAGGTCGATATGGTTTCAAATTAATATCTGCTCTTTGTACATAGGCCTAAATTGATCATAAAGAAACATTTTTTTTTATTTCTCTTTCTGATTTCCTAGATAACGTGAATATCCGTTTATATGCCGATAATGTTCAGATTTATCTATCCAAGATCGTTCATTTAATAGAAGATTGCATCCATTACTTCAATGTAGACCTGAGAAGCTCACTTTATTGACCGTTGAAAATCAGCTGATATTTTTTTAATCCATCCTGATATTTCATAGAGCTGAATTGCAAAATTAATTCTACTTTTATTTTTAAATGGAGCAATTTTACTAGATATAAAATACAACTTGACCAAAAATTAATAATGGTCTTATAGAACTCTATCTGTCTGCTAAATTGCTTAATAAATATTGAAGTCAAGTATTTATTAGCTGTGTTCTTTGGTGTATCTTGTTCTAGAACTCCCATATACTGGAGAGAACAAATTGTTCTGTCGATTCAAGCGAACTATTTGTACTGTGCGCTTCATTTAAATCTTTCTATGAAAATGTATGAGGCGTTCTGCTCTATTCTGTGGACACAAAGGAATACAGCTATCATTCCATCAATTCTCCTAGTACCTATAATTTATCCTCAACTTGACACTGTATGCAAATGTAAGGTTAACATCGCATTTAGATAAATCTGTATGGATTGTGGCATTTTGAACAATTTATCCAATTTCAATAGTCCTCGGTTTTGGAACAATTTGGACGTATAAGTTTTGATAGCCGACACAGCCTTCCTTTAAGAAAATGTAAAAATTTTAAATTCAATTCGCCATCAATATCCTTCAATTTTTCGAGTGCTCGACATCATTGGCAACTTTCTTACTTTGTTTCCAAACATCGAGTTGTCTTCCTGCTAATATCAAGAAGAAATTGAGAGCACTTTTTGCAAAATTCCTTTTTCTTATTTTTTCGTGATTTCTTTTTCTGATTTTTTCAGCGTATTTCCCCTCCCCTCGCTTAAAAAATCCGAAAAAAAATTTGTTTTTATATATACCTTCCAGGAATAAATTATTTTATTACTTTTTTCTTCAATTTGGAGAGTGCTCACAATACTGTTCACTTTTTTTATGTATTTCGTAACTGAACTACAGCAACAGCAAAGAAAATGAGAAGACCATACTCTGACCATACCTTGTTAATCTTTATACCGTAGTTACAATGGAATTTTTTCATTAAATAAATCCCCAGCTACATAGAATGTACATGTACACAACCCTTTTGGACTATAAATACCTACTGGGACAGACACCCTATAAAATATAAATGAACGCAATTTTAGCTTTAAGGTTCGCAGTGAGATATCATCCACACAAACAGCATTAGGCTATATTACACAGAGTTAACAGAGATTAAAACCTCGTCACCAACTGATACACAGGGGAAACTAAACTCCCCTTGATGAGCAATGGGGCTAATTGTGGTAAGGGTGGTACATTGCATATGAAGCCGCCTAGTTTAACTATGAAGGATTTCGGGACAAAGTGATGTGAAATCAACCACGACAAAATCTTTTACAGTAAAGAAAAATTGATTTTAGAAAAAAATCTCTAGATTCTCCTCCTTACCTTTTGGAAAAATTATATAGAATTTTTATATCACCCCCCCACCAAACCACTATAAAACAGACAGACAGGCAAATACATAGATAGTAACTTGAACTTGCATAATATCAGCACTTCTTACATATGTAACATAAATGTATGTACACATGCTGATACGGATCAAGCCCCACGTGCATCATGATTTTACATTTTTATCGGATGTAAACTTCGATTTCTATTCTATTTACGCGCATCAAGGAAAATCTTGTATCAAATTCAATTTAGTTACACATTTTCTGGATATAGGATTTAAAGTAATTGTGAAGAATTTTCGTAGTTAGTGCAGCTTCAAAAACTCGAATTCTATTTCAGAGAAATTATAGCGATATACGTTCAACGCAGCCAATTTCTTTACATTATTGAACAGGTAACTCTGTATATTAAAGAAATTGTATTTAAAAAAAAAAAAAAAAAAAAACAAGTGCATGAAAAAACATTGGTTCAAGTTTAATACTTTCTTCCCTAATCGCATAATGACATAATATTTTTGTACAACGCATTAAAGCGCAAGATGCAATAATTAAGTAATGCTCACAAGAAAGCCTATCGGGAGCTCCACCCTGTGCACTCCAGTTCCCCAGAATAGCGAATATGTTAATTACGAATATTGTGCTGTAAACGCCATGCTTTCAGGAAGCTATTTTTAGCTCTTAGTGACTTTACGATAGCTTTATGAGATCATTATTTGTGCCCTGTAGAGTCGAATCATAAACAACTTTTAAATTACTTATTTTTGGAGCCCGATGATTTTATTCACCATCGAAATGATTTGCATAGCATGGATTTTATGTAAATCAAGGAAGAGCTTAATTTTAATATGGCTTTGTGTTTAAAGCTTTGTTCTTGACACGATTCCTACATATTTCGTTTTAAAGGACATCTAGATAATATGATGTGCGTATTGGAAAATTTTCATTATCATTTTCAAACATCTCTACCCATCCTTAGAGTTGGATTGACTCATGGTGAACTGTTCATAGGACATCCAACAAAAGGACAAGGTTAAAATTAATTTTAAATACCTTCGACTGCCTTTACTTTATAGTTCCTTTCCTTGATTTTAGATGTCGCTAATGGTCATCGTGTTATATCGTATTTTGGTTTTTTGTATGGATTTTATTTACTTTAAGTGCAATTTATACTCATGTTACCAGAATAATGACATTCGTGAACGTGAGCTTCGAAGCTCGTGAAACAACGCGATTCTTATTAGATATAATATAACAAAGGAAGAAGAAAGGAGAAGGTATAATTGCTTAAAGGGTTCAATACTCATTGAGCTAGGAAAAAATAAGAAATTTGCAGTAACTCTGAGCTACCTTATAGGCAATGTATAATTTTGTTTTATTTTACATTACATGTTTAGGTTGAATTCGTTGTCACGGTATACAGAATACAAAAAGTGCGTTCAAAATTTTAACTATTTGAATCTCCAAAAACTCTGAACGCTAAACATTTGCTGAGAAATCTGTTAGCAATAACTTCAAATAACTTTTTTACTCTTTCTTGTGTAAAGGAGAATGCTTATTTTAGGTTGGACATCAATAGGCATGAGAGATGTCTTAAACTATGCATTATATTTATATTACTCTGAACATATTTTATTAACATGTTTACTTCAATTAAGCGACAGAAAGCTTGGGGGGGGGGGGGGGGGCAGGTAAATTTTGATCTAGTACAGAAACAATTCAGATCATGAGAAAAAGTTTGAGTACCCACGGTCTTATACTTAAATAGCTTAAATAGCCATCCCCATACTCACTTTTCTAGTATTTCCTTCGTTTTTATTCGATCTCAGGTACTAGATCGGCTTTAACTCGGTAGTTATGTCCGATCGGAAAACGGGTTTCACTGTTCGCATCAGCTCATTACCAACTACAATTCGTAGAAGAAAATGTTTCTCTGTATACTCTTAGGGAGGATTTAGAAACTCCCGGCGGGGGGAGGGGGAAGTTCCAATACGGCATGGTGCATATCAAATGAAAGGTCTCGCAGAGTACTGTCAGGTGGTGTACTTTTTACCCGACTTAGAAAACATTCTCGGGATGTTTTTGCTTCCGGAAAATGCATTTCCATGCACTTGGGTCACATTCACATCACCCATTACTACGATTCACATATATTGTTGCAGTTCTTTCTCTCACGGGCATTGGTGCTCTGTTGTGAAATTTTTATCTCGGATAAAGCCATTTTCAAAGACACACCAATTCCGCAGAATCACAATAAGTAGAAAATTAAAATTTATTTATTTATTATTAAAATTAATTGAAATAAACATTCTTAATAAAATATGTTCAGAGTATCATAATGCATCGTTTACGACATATCTAATGTCTGTTGATGTCGGGCCTAAAGTTGTATGAAAAGTGGGCATTCCCCTTTAAAAACTCTGTCCCCAGATTGCTTCCACAGTCAGAATTTGTAATTAAAACTCAATAAAACAATTAACATTTCAATTTCAATTTCAATTTTCACATTGGCTATCTTTAGCTCTTAGTTTATACCGTGGAATATAAATTTCAGAGATTTGGATATGTTAAATGAAATTGCTAAGAGCCATAAAGTAGTTAGTGTAAGAATGGATCGAGCGAGTGAGAATATTATTCTTACATTAATCGATAATGACTTTAATTTATAGTAATTTGTAAATGCTGTACGAAGTTTTGCACAGCCATGTGCTAGAAAAACGTAAAATTGTACATTATTTAGCTTACTCTGAGATTGTAGATATTTAATTTGAACAAAATGTTTCAGAGATTTTTTCGAATATTTTTCCTTACAATTTTTATGCCGAGAATAGTCCAAAAGATTTGGATTAATTCAGATAACTGACATTGCGTGGACAGCTAAAAATATGTATAAGCGTAAACACACACTTGATCAAGGGTACACAATTTGGTAACACTACAGAAAATTATCAATCTCTAGGTAGGTATATTATATCTGTGCAAAAGCAAGATTGTTTTTATAAATTTAAATGGCAGTGAAAATAGGTGATTCAATGCAAGTTCAGAATCCTACGAAAAATTCAGGTGAAGGTATGGAATAATACATTGGATAAGAAACATTTCAGTGTTGCTGTCGCAATTAAAAATAAGCTTCTGGATTGTACTATTTGAGAAATTATGGATTTTACCCTGCCAGGTACATAATGCTGAGAAGTTTTCACTTTACTGGAAAATTTTTTCTTGAAACAAATTAACCAATACAATTTCGATTTATTATGCAGCTGCATTGGACATTCTTAAAGAATCTTAAACTTAAATTACTGCTCCTAACCTGGCATCTAATTGCCAGCAAGATGTTTATAGTATGGTTGGGTAGTACCAAATGATTTCATCGAATTAAGAATGAAGACGTAAGCAATGAACTGATTGAAATAACAGCGAAATAAATCATTAAGAAGCTTCTCAATCATTTACTGCGTGTTTGCAATGAACTGAAGCAAATAATAATAATTCTTCTGGTCAGGAATCAATGACTTGCTTGGCGCAGACTAAAAGATAAGACACGGCTAACTCATTTTTTCAACTGAAATTACAAACAATGAAATGTTTATTTATTTACTTATTATTTACTTTTGTTGGATGTTTTTTATTTACAAAAATGATTATTTTTCTCGAATGAATGCATTTTTATGTTTAGATTATTAGTTTAATAAATTTTATTTGGTTTGTTAATGGATGCCGATAATCAAGGTTGTGCAGTATGTTTAGAAAAAAATGACGCGGACATTTAACTAAAAGAGTGTAGGTAGGTACCTGTTCAGGGTTGGCAGCTAGTAATAAGTTATATTATAATAGGTACATACATGTGTGGGACTCGAATTGATTACAGTTTTTAAAGTGACCAGCAGAGTATGAGTTAGAAATAGATTGTTATTAAAGTCACCTAATGTGAATAGAGATGATTTAACTCAAATTACAGATTATAGGTGATATATATACATATAGATGTGGTCGCTTGTAATGTACACGGTGCCAATGAAGAAATCATTCGCAGTTATTGCTACTTCATTAACATAAATCGTTCGGAAACTCTTCGCTCGTGCGACCAAAGAGTTATGCATTTCAAGAGTTTCAACTCCTGAAAATTTTAATTTTAATACAGATTTTTACAGTCCAATGCATTTTACCTAGTATTTTTGAGAAATTAAAAAATAAAGAGTATTGCTTTCATATCAATGTCACCATTTTTTAATCACGGTAAGATTAGCACGGAAAATTTTGTAAGACTATTTTAAAGGATATTTCGCAAAAATAATATAGATTACACTAGTCCAAATCGTGTTTATTGAAAAAATAATAATAATCTTAAATTCAGTTGGTAAAGAAGAATTTTTAGAACTTTTATTTTTAACGATTCTAAATTAAGTTACTCCTTCGAAAAAGGTAGAACAGAAATTCTTGCTCTAGGTTACTCCACTGACATATATAAAATGGACTGCTGATACTACTGAAATTGCTTGCTTTATTATGGGATCACTTTTCTATAGTTATCTCGTTTTGGTTTAACTACTTTATTCCGCGGAACTACAAACAATAAGTTCTATACAAAATACACCATAGTTCAGTTTCAGTTCAGTGGTTTTCCAAACGAATATATAGAATAGAAATAGATGACAATACAATATTTGTAATCCTTTCTCTGTCCCCCATAGCTACTTTTAGGGGCAGGTAGACAAAAATTGCTTAATTTTATTTCTTTAAAAATGAAGTTTAAAAAATATTTGATGTTTTAGGAGATAAGATTCCAAAAATAGAAATAATTTCGAATGCTTCTGTAATTTGTTGATCTTTTAATATGAATATTAAAGCGAAAGTAAAACTTGAAATTAAGATAATTGTCACACCCTGCCAAAAAAAGTTGACCCATATGAAATAGAAAATCAGGCAGTCCATGTTATATATGTCAGTGGGTTACTCCTGTTCACTTTAGAACAGACTCATTAAACAGTTCAGTTCACTTTAGAGAACTTAGAGCAGTGCTCCGAATTCATTAAATACAGTTTTCTAATCTAGAGTAACCTAGAGCAGCTTATTAAACAGGCGGAGGGTGATTCTGAGCGTTTTGTCGATTATTTAGTCGTGAATTTTGACATATTTTGTCGATTTTTTTCTTCAACACAGTTCATTTTGTGTCTTCACTATTATCTACCACGAAATAAACTATAATGAATTTTCGATGAACAAACGTCAAAAAACACGACTAAATAATCGACAAATTAGTCAACTGCTCCCAGAGGTTGTGACAAAAATTTTACACTGGTAAATAAAAATCCTACGCCTAATTAGAGCATTACAAGTGCTTAAATTCGAAATATTATTTTGAATTTGTAATGTGAAGTGACATTTTCAGTTCATTCTAAGTCATGCAAGGGTTGCTGACCTGAATAAAAACACGAAAAAATCAGTAGAAAAGTTCATTTTATTTAGTCGATTATTTTGACATTCAAAATCGACAAAAGATCAGAATCACCCTCCTGCCTATTATAATTCATTTAAACCCCAATTAAAACGAAACACGAAACTAGATAAAAGCGAAGCGAGTAGTAGTCGAAATTGAGTTATCTTTAAACTGTTAGCAATCAGCAGAGCATTTTATTGCCATTATTCAGTGCAACAGACCTATTTTCGCTACCAAACAGTCACATTGATATCTATCATGTGGTCACTCGTCACCTTAATGTCCAAAATTGGTAAATAGCAATTTTCCACTATTACCAGCATTTTATATCACTTAAATGATTTTTTTTTTTAGAAATGCGTAAATTGAATGAATACCAATTATGGAATAAAACGAGTACAAAAACAAAACAGCTCCTGTCATAGCACTCTCCAAATGTCAAAAAATAATATTCTCGTGATTGTGAAATGAAAATTTTACGCCCTCCTGACGTTAATTAAATTAATTATGCACTAAAAAATTTTCCATTTTATTCATTTATGTGTTGTGCGGTAGAAAAGTAAAATTAAAGATATTTTTGGAAGCTACACATTTAGCGCAGCGCTCTATTATGCCTAGGCCTACCACCATCATCAATTCGGTTTGTCATATCATCATCTGCATGTCATATTTGTCGCTGATGTTATCACCTTTAAAGTACTAATTTTCTTTTGTTATATATCTTACGCAATAATAATAATACAAAAAAAAAAAAAAACAAGATTTATCAAAAATTTACCTTCAAGAAGTCTTTGTATCAAACTATCGACATTCACATCAAAATCAGCCATAATCGCTGGGTACCTAGAGATTTCACTTTTTGTTTTATAAAGAAACACAACGTATCACGCACTTTATGCAGGTTTATTGCTCACAGTTTTTGAGATCATAAATAAGAAAATCTTGAAATAAAGAAAAAATGTGAAATAAGTAGGAAATTAACACCGAAATAGTCACTTCTCGGATCACTTTGCTCAACTTCACTACTATAAAACTTCACCACTTCAACTTCGCCACCACTTCACTGGGAAAGCAGCAGCTAACATGGCGATTACTGCACAAGCACTGAACTAAAAAACTCGAGGCAATTTTACTTGCGGCGGCAACGATGAAAATTGTATGCATTTTATACCGTTCTGAAGATGGTTGAAATTGTGGAAAATACGGAAAATTTTGCTTACAGCGGCTGCGTTTAACGTATTATGGAATTTTATTAACATAATACAAATGGATATTACGTAAATAAGATAGATCGTTCTATAAAAAGATCAAAGAATGACATCAATTTTGTCTACCTTTCTTTCCTCATTGAAATGTTAGCTTTTACTTCACATATTTGCTTGAAATCCAACAAGGTTGTGCTGTCAGTTCACATGAAACAGGATAAATTGAATATATCACTATGAACCTGAATTTCGGATCAGCGAGTGATGCGTTTTGGAATTTATTAATATCAAGAATAAAATATAATGAAACCTCAATAGCTGAATCTGAAATATAAGCAAATTAAAAAATACTTCGCTTCCACGCTTGTACACTTTGTTTTTCATTTGTTCTATATTATAGTCAGTATTACAGAATACACACAACTTAACTAAATGTCGTACACAAAAGTAAATTAGTGGCATTGACAATTTCATGAAATGAACTCAATGAACATAGGCAACGCTCACAGAATTTAACCGACTTTTAACATAGTCCCCGCCGCAGTGTCAAATCGCTTTCTTAAAAAAAAAAAAATAATAACTACTACAATCCAAATCAAGCGCGTACCTTAATCATTCTTATTCTCTTGAAACTAGAAAAACTATAGTTGCAATGATCTTCTTACTATTCTCATGATTCAACAAATTCAAACGAGGATCACAGATTTTATCCTCTAAAAGTTTAACTAGTTCTTGTCGAAGACAATGAACCATTTCAGCAGTTTCGTGATTATGAGCTTTCAACATTATCCACCCATTGTCCAGTAGAACAACAAAATCTCCACCATGCAATTCTATCCTCAGATCACTTCCCGAAAAAAAAACTAATGGGAAAAGTGGAACCATCGAGCATTCGCGAATAAAAATCCTTGAAGTTTTCACTTTTTCTTGATACACAAGAAATGGCGTTGGGAAATATCCAAGAATTGAATTTACTGAAGATGGATGTAGCGCCACATATCCATCTTCTCTAGTTTTAAATCGCAATTCATTTGCTTGTACGGCTCTTGGCATTGCACCACCAATAGTCATTGTGTAACTTTTCTCGGGAGTTAAAACTTTCACGATATTTGGATATAATGCTGCACACAATAACGAAACTAGAAGACGATTGTTTTCTCCATGGAAATTAAATTGCTGCCCAGTCAGCTCGACGATATTGTCGGCTGTACATTTTCGTTTCGGTGGTAAATCCACGGGTATAAATCCTATGGACACTAACAGTTCCAGATATTGATGTTTGATTTCCACGATTGTTTCAAGAGTTCGCCATGAGAGAAAGTTTTCATCGGCATAACATCTTCCCGAATAAGAACTCTTTTTATGCATCTCCAACCACTTCTGTAGGAGAAAATAAAAAGACAAATAGAGATATATTTTAAGTAACATTCTCTTATAACTTACCTTGTAAGCATTTAAGACAGTTAGATGATCACTGTTGCAGATGGAAAAACTTTTCTTCTTCGCATTAGCCTCAGACCTCTTAACAAAAGGACTAACAAACGGCGACTTATGACTAAGGCAGGCAGCTATGGTTAAAACGCTATCTATACACTGGAAAATGGCGCCAAATAACAAAAATTTTCCTATCCGTACATCTACAGGAAGGGTAGCGAGGTGATGTCCTAAAGCTGTTAAATTTTCATACTCGTCAAAAGCTCCGACATCCTGAAGTCGCCTTACTGCAGAGGTAATACTTTCCTCGGTCGGAGGCTCTATGGTTTGATCTGTAAAATATGTAGTAAGCAAAAGTACTTTTAGAAGGAATATAATTTCGCTTACTTATAACGTCTAAAATATTGCTGTCGCTGAAATTCGGCAGTGTTTTGATACGCAGTAGTAGTTGCTCAAGGGAGACCCTATGAATCTCAGGTACAGGCTGACTTAGAAGTTGATTCGAATAGCGATTACTGGTGAAGAGATGAATACAAACACCTGGCATCACACGACCAGCACGTCCTCTTCTCTGCAGTGCATTTGCTCTTGATTCCCAAACAAGTTCTAAGGACTCCATATTTTTGTTAGCATCGTATCGCTTTTCTTTCATTAGTCCAGTGTCGATCACAAAGACACAATCATCGATAGTTACGGACGTTTCTGCTATATTTGTGCTAAGGATAATTTTTCGTTTCCCTTTAGGTGCTGGTTGGAAGACTAAACTTTGCTCTTCGTTGCTCAATGTAGAATGAAGAGGAATTAAGATGAATTTATGTGCTCTACGAATAGCGTTGCAATAATCAATCACCATCTTTATAAAAATTGAAAAGGAATCAAAATACTACTCACCTTGGACCAAACATTTTACTATCACAGAGAGCTTCGTGAACTGTTTGAATCTCTGCCAGTCCTGGTAAAAATATTAGAATAGAACCCTCTCTCGGCCAGTCATGTTCCCCGTAAACTACGTATCTCAGAACAGATTCTATGAGCTCAGGATTGATTTTCATTGAATCCATGAGATAAATTGTCTTACAGGTTCCTTTGCTATAATCTGTAAACCGTATAAATTTGTGTATAAAAGAATTTATAAAAATAAATCTTATATATTAATCCTGTGAAGTAAACGTTGATCTGAAGCTATGCTGTTTTTAATCTAGTAACAATAAGTAAATATCCTTACCTGAATACCTCCCATAGAGTGCGGCCAATTTCAAGTTTTCATCCTTAATCGATTTCGGTGGAGCTTCATTTGCTGCCTGTACGTCGGAGTATTGTAATTCTTCTAAAAGATCCTGTGTTTCCTTTTTACTAATTCGTCGGCAGAATTGGGACTCAGTTTCCAGCACAAATTGGCATTTCTCTAATATATCCTCCAGAAATAGTTGCTGAACAGGAAAAGTTCTTCCTGGTATCTGAAAAACTGGCACCCCTTTGAAGTACTCTGAGAAAATGCTGGCATTCACTGTGGCGGACATAAGAATAACCTTTAAATCCTTACGTACTGTCAAAATACGTTTAAGTATCAAAAGTAGAAAATCTGATTCCTCACTCCTTTCATGCACTTCATCCACGATAACGTGACTCACAGATTCTAAAAGCGAGTCTGTTCGGAGGCGTTGTAGTAATATGCCAGTCGTGCAAAACGTTAACCGGGTCGATGAGGAAATTTTATTATCCAGACGAATTTGATAGCCAACTGTGTTCCCGATTCGTTCGTTACGTTCATCTGCTACCCGTTCAGCCACTCCAATTGCAGACAGCCGTCGCGGTTGAGTGCAAACTATTTCGCAGTGACCAAATCCACCCTGAGATAGCAGGTTGGACGATTTTAACAGCCAATTGTCAAGAAGAAATTGAGGCACTTGTGTACTTTTACCACATCCAGTCTCTCCACTAATAACCACAACCTGAGAATTGTCTACAGCTTCCAAAATATCAAGCATTGTATTCCATGCTGGCAATTTTTGACGAACTTTCAACATTTGCCGATAGCTCGGATGTTTTTGTTTGTCTAGAAATTTCTGAACGAGATTCTTATCCTCTTGCAACAACTTTTCTGACGAAATTTTTTCTCGTTTCGAACTTCCAATCGAGCCCATTTTATAGTGACTTGGAAGATCTAATTTCTCTTCGATAAATCCATTTTTCACCTCGTCTTCGCTATGAAATAACGACTTTTCAGAATCAGGAAAACCTTTTGAATCCTCTCTTAAAAATTTTAACATATCCTCTCCTGCTTGTAACAGTTCTGATATTGTATAGATGCTAGGCATGCCCTCCTCAGATAACTGCTGTGCTTCCATCAACATTTTCCTGGAAACACGAAGAAGAATTTCTCCAGGTATATCGTGGCAACTTGACTTTAGGAATATCATAGGAGACTCATAAGGATACCGAGTATTTTCCGGAAAACGAATTTCCAGATGGAACGATGTAGAATCTGAGCTTTGCTGCGCATTTTCGATTGTATTTTTATCTCGTTCTTTCAACACTTCATTCACTTTATGAGAAAATCGACATGCTTCCCCAAATCTACAATGCCCTCGCAAAATATTCCGGCAAATTTTCTTTCCTGTATCTTTATTATGATTTTGTTTCTGTGCTGGAATAGATGTAATCTTTCTATTCGATGGACTGTGCACTAAAAGATATTGTAGTTTAAATTTTAAGGTCCAAACCCGATTTTTTTCTTTCTCCTCAAAAACCTGATCATAAATAGATTCCAGAGCCAATTTTTCATCTTCCATCATTTCCAACAAGTCTTTTTCCGTATATGGAAACTCTGTTACTCTATCATCTGGAAGTTTTTCGTATTTGCATTTCATATACTTGCAATACAGAAGCTCTAGCGCTTTATCTACTTCACCTTTGCAATAATCTAACGCTTCACGACAGTGAGTAGCAGAAAATCCGTAAGTCTCTAGTTTCATAGTTGCAAATCGCTTGAGCTGATCCTCCGCAGTTATTTCAGAATTTTTCACGTTGGAATAATCAGAAACACTTTGAACCACTAGAGTTCCTCTGTCTTCCCAGTAGGCCTTTTTTACTCGTCCACCCTTATCTTTGTACTTAGCGCTGTCTTCTAACCGAAAGTCTATTCCATGAATGGTACGCAAAGTGCTCATAATCATTTTTTGGGCTTCCTCTGACAATCGCAGTACTTGAAGTTCAGTTTTAAGACGATCCTTATGGGGAGCGGACTCTACTGAGGAATTTCTGAAAAATCCAACGAATTGTTAGAAAAATAAATTATTAAAATTCGAAAGTCCTACGTAGATCTAGAGTCCATGATGGGGCGCAGGAAACAATCCTCAACCAATTTCTTTGATTCATTGTCCATTTCAATATTTTAGGTCGGAGTGGGCGTCAAGAGATTTGCGTTGTGAAATTCATTAACCACGAAATTATTAAAACGAAGCAAAATCGCTTGCACTACCGAACCCAGCAGATAGGAAAGGAAATTCCACCGAAACACCTTTATTTTTGACAGATTTAAAAATGATATTTTTGACAATCAGCTGTTTAACGATTTAGTAAAAGATTCGACATACGCCGACAAGAAGACCTGTAAAAATTCCAATTTAGTGAAATTAAAAGAGATTTGGTTTAAAACAGATTAATACTACTTAATTTTGGAAGATTTTTTCAGAATCTCCTATACAAACAATGGTTTTTTCTACTTTCTATCCCTTTTTTCTAAAAACATTTTAAAGTATAAAGGGACATCTGTCAGGCGAAGAGAAAACTATGAGAAGAGTGCGTTCAGTGTATCGCTCAACTTTCACAGCAGTCACTTCCGGTTTACAAAGCCTTTTATGAAGGTAAGAATTTAAATGTTACGTTACAATACATACTGATACTTAAGCTGTAATATAGATCACAGATTAGTTTCTAAAACTATAGAATTAAATATTATCAATAAATTAAAATTTTTTTAATGGGTTTTTAAAACCCCAAAACAAAGATTTCTTCGGAGGTTGCAGATGAAAGCGAAAATCTTGGGATGTAATAATTTTCGTGCATCTTGTGGTTGATCGGAAAAATTCAACAGTTTTAAAGCAATGGCGAAATAACAAAAGGATTTTTATGATACAGGAAAACTTCTATAGCTAATGCTGCTAACATCGGTATTTCTTCTTAATATGAAACATTGTCGCTAAAGGAGGAAAGATGTGGAGGCAGTAATTAGGCAAAATTAGCAAAAGGACTGACCGATTGGATGAAATTGATTTAATTAATAGATTTTCGTTATTCCTTTTAGCGTACTGACTGCCCCTAGAAAAAAACAATATAAATGGATTTGGGGTCTATGTAATACTTTCGAGTTTTTATTTGATGCACGGTAGCTAGTTTTTAGAGAAAAAAAATCTAAATTAGTATACACTTTTTAATCAGATTCAGAAGCGGCTAAAAAAGAAAACTGAAAATTGTAAACGGACTATTTTGAAGTCCTACAAATTTTCACTCTATTAGTAAATTTCAAGTTTCAAACCAAAAGAAGAAAGTTCAAAACGGTAACATTATGCCATCGATAGAAACGTTAATGGGCTTATCAAATTTTAAGTATATAGCAGAAAGTATCGTCATCGAACATGTCAAAACATCTACAATCTTTGTTTGATTGCACAAAAATGTATTGTTTATCGATAAAATTAGTAGAATGATTATTGCTCTTAAAATATAATCCCCATGCGCAATTTTCAATCAGGCGATAGATTAATTCACACCGGTTAAGTATCAGAGTGGAGTGCATTGCATAATTTTTTCCCTTTAGGAAATAGGAAATGAAAAATTAAAACAAATAAATACAAGAGAACAATAATTTGTTTTACGGCGCCGATGAACTGAATTGACAATGGTCCATTCAATCTTTTCATTTGTAAATCTAATTAAAGGTAACTTTGAGATTTTTCGGTAATTGTTCGAGGTGGAATTAATTGGTAACAGCATAAAGCCGTAACATGAATTCCTAACAAATAATAGTAAACAAGAATGCTTTGCGGTTAAAAGTTAAGTATAATAGAAGGGAATTGGTATATATTTGTTACAAGGTTATATTTACATTCGTTGATGTGTTTAATTAAACAATACACACAAAATAGTCACAATTGATTCGTAAAGTATTACAAGTACAACAATAGGCAAACAAAAAAGTAGGTGCAGTTTCAACGCACACTGAAAGATAATTTCATACATCACGTCAATTGTATGGCTGTACGCCTTTATTTAATCTCAATATTTTTCTCGAGGACCACAATGTTCGTCCTATTGTTATTTTGTATTTTAAGTATTTACCAGATTCAATAAAATTTACTATTATACTTATTTACCCCATTTGACTATGCATTGTTCTTTTCTGTGACCATTTCTGGTTCCTGAAGGAAAATTTTGGTGTATTTCTAATAGAACATGGTGTACATAAAAGCAATTGCCGTACCCTGAGAAAATATCAATTATGCTTAAAAATTCTATAAAAAATCTTTTGAGACAATTTTTAAGAAGACAAGAAAATTTTACTGCCATTTAATTTTCTACTCTAGAGTATTGCTTTCTCTATGATATACTAGTCAGAATGTCCGATCTTCTTTTAACCTTTGTAGCGTGGAAGATCAGTTGACATCTTCCATCGACTACATGTACGAACCGATCGTCCCCCATCCTAAATAATTCTAATTAAATTTCCAATTATCTTCTCTATCAAAATCAAACCAATATCAATTAGTTCGAACAATCATTTTCCATTCATAAGCACTCAGAAGACTACTTAAAGTCTATGGGATATTTATTGGTTTTTTGACTCTCGAATTTCAATTAATATTTAAAAAAAAATTCAAATTTCGAGTCGGAAACTGCTGCTATCGTCAGTTACTATTGGTTTCCGGGAATTTTATCAATTTACACTCATGCTTACATGAATGATGATAGTGTGGCTGTTAATTTGTGTCCAGTTGAATTAAGACATGGAAAAATCTAATAGCGACCTAATAATTAAAGTGTTGCGAACAGAACATGATTTTTTTTATATAAAAGAATAGGTAATAGTCGCATAGATAAGATAAAAAATAAAGATCAAGGATAAGATGTTTGGGCCTGTATAGAACTGTAGCCTTTTTTAACAGTTTTAATGAGTCTATTTTTTGTACGGTATCCAATTTTATATGTTATATAAAATGCCTTAATTATAAAAATATGTGTGAATATATGTATAGATCTTATAATGTTACTTTTCTTAAAACAAGTTATAATTGGAAGAAGATTGTGTGTACTTCGATAATAACATATAATGTATGGGCGCTTGACATTTATTGTAGACACTGATCTCTATGTAAAAAAAAATTAACTTTAAATTAATATAAATACATTTATGTATGACAAACGAACCGACAGACTGATAATATTTGCACTTTAGTTAAAATTTTTAATAATTGTTCTGCCGATGTTTCAAAATAACCTTTGATAATTCGATTTTCAAATCTTATCGATACATGTATCTCTAGAACATTGATTTGATTTACTGTAAGATAATAATTTTTGAAGGATAGGTACCTACCTAACAAGTTCGCATTCATTAGTAGAAGAAAACTGGAGCGCATAAGATCAAAGCAGGTCATACATTATGCACATATCTGCAACAGAAGCTTATCTAGGGGGAAGCAGGGGGAGCGGTCGCCCCTTCTGGATCACAATATTAAAATATGACGCCTTCAAAACAATGCGATATGAATTTGAATCACTGATTTTTGTATGAAGCTGTTTATTTCTAATACTTAAGTAACCTATAATCTTAAAAACAACATCTATATTTCGTCATAATTAAAACATTGTTTACGCCAGAAACACAGCTTAGGAAAACCCTCGAAAAATATGTACTTCCCACGCCATGAAATAGAAATCCATTTGTGTGCATGCTAGTGCGATTTTCTAAAATGATTTATTATTGATTCTTATGGAAAAGTGTATAGACATTGATTTTATAAATGCCTACATAGCCGCCATTATTACCAGTAAAAAAAGGATGGGATAAATGTCATCGGACTTATTTTACTTGACATGATGAAGATACCTTTTAAGACGGTGGATATAAATATTTTCATGGATAAATTAAATAAGTACGGAGTGAAAAAAAAAAAGAGAAGCGAATTAGTTTCAGTAGTTTCTATAGAACAGATCTCAGAGGACTAAAGTAAACGAATTTATGTCTAGAGTAATAAATTATGCCTTTGGAGTTCCCCAAGGTTCTATTATGGGAGCAATGCTGTTTTTTATTTATATTAATTATGTGGATAATATTCTGGATCACTGTAAATTAAAAGACTCATTGCAGATGATGAGTTATTTTATATTACAGGTGATAGTATGGATTTTAATCAACGTAGGAGTAATTTGACTAGAACCAGAGTTACGCGGAACTCCAAAACGTTGCTCGACTATGTGTGATAACGAATTCTAATGAGGTGGAAGCTGACATAAATACTGAACTAAAAATTTCTGACCACGAAACTATTGTATTGAATATAAAGGTCAAGGTTAGCAGAAAATCTAAAACAAGTATAAATCAAATATCTTATTTAAAGTACAAAAAAACATCTTTTAGTAGAGATATTAGTAATAGTGCATTAATAAATGTATATGATCTGACTGAGACTAACGACATTGCGAATATCATATCAAGTGAACTTTTAAAAATAATAAAAGGCTACGTGAGTAATAAAATGAGTAACTACAATTTATTAGAATGGTATAATAATCGAATAAGGCAGCTAAAAAAAGATAAAATAATAAAGCACCAAAGGGCGCTATACACTAATGATGAAAGTGATTGGAAATCATATCGAGTGGAACGAAACAGATATAAAAAGGGAATTAGATAGAGCTAAAAATGAATATATAAAAAATAACATTAATTTAAGTACAAATCAGAAGTTGATGTGGAGAACTATCAAGAAGTATGTATTAACTGAAAACAGAAATGCTATAAAAAGAAGTATCAACTTTAATAATGTTTGTGTGAATTTGATAAATATTTTGTTAATAGTATTAAGGAGATTAATTTGTCCATAGACAATGTTCCCTTTGTGAATATAGTACAAGAAAAAAACTCTAAATTTGAATTTAAATCAGTGAATCAGTGTGAAATTAGAGAAGTTCTAAAAACAATTAATCAAAAAAGGGATTTTAATTTTATAAGTGCAAAAATGCTACTGGACGCATTTGAAGTACTAGGTCCAATTTTCGAGCGTCCGTAAATCGTTCATTAAGTACTGGATGTTTTCCTAATATTTGGAAGGAGTCTCATGTCACGCCAATCGAAAAGGTTAGAGGGTCTGATAACTGTGAAGATTATAGACCAATAAATGCATTACCTACTTGCGAAAAAGTATTAGAAAAAATAGTGCATAAACAAATTGAAAGCTATTTCGACAAATATGATCTTTTTTTGGAGAATCAGTCAGGGTTTAGAAAGCTACACTCATGTGAAACTGCATTAAACTAAGTAATAGTGAATTGGAAAGAAGAGTTAGCTGAAAAAAAAAATAGGGTCATTGCAGTCTTCTTGATAGATAGAAGTATATTAATACGGAAGTTGAAAAATTACGGCATTCGAAATACAGAATTGAAGTGGTTTGAATCATATTTGGAAAATAGGACACAAAGGACTTCGGTGAATAATGTATTATCTGATTCTACAATGACATCGTTTGGTGTTCCACAAGGAACTATTCTTGGACCTCTTCTGTTTATTATATATATATTACGACATAGCCAAGTATTAAGAAATTCAAAAATTGTTCTTTTTGCGGATGATGCACTCATATATGTGACAGGGAAAGATACAGAACAATGTCGGTGCGAAATACAGGAAGATTTAAAGAGACTAGAATATTGGTTTAAATCAAACAAATTAAAAGTTAATGTGCGTAAAACTAAGTGTATGATATTTAAGTATAATTTTGACCTGGATTTAAGAATGGATAATGGACAAATTGAACAAGTTGATGAAATCAAGTATTTAGGCATTATTGTTGATAAGGAACTGAAATTTAAAAAACATATAGATTACATAGCAAAGAAAATTTCGAAGAAAATAGGGTACTTTAGAAGAATAAGAAATAGAATAGACTTACTAAGTTCAATTAATGTATATAACATACTAATTAAGCCCCACTTTGAATATTGATCGACAGTCATGTTTATGTGCGACAATAACTCTTTTGTAAGACTACAGAGACTTCAAAATAGGGCAATGAGAGCCATCTTAAAGTGCAATAGATACATGTAGATACACATCTATCATATTTATGTTAAATTCTTTGTGTTGGTTGAATGTAAATCAACGAATTATTATGAATTTATTAATTTTTATATTTAGAATTAAATCAGGTGATATGCCGAGCTATTTAAGTAAATTAATGAATTATGTTGGAGACTTACAAACTTACGGATTAGGATATGCTAATGATTTTAGGCTGCCACTGTATAGAGATAATTCATCGCAGAATAGTTTAGTATATAAGGGCTTTCAGATATTCAATAACATTTAGATGTAAAACTTGAGAATAATTTTAGGATATTTAAGAGAAAAGTTCTTGAATTTGTTAAAATTACTTATTAAATTCGTAAAATAATGTAGAAGATAAGGAAAAGGAGGCAAGAGAGCTAGACTTATAGTATAATTAAATGACTTTTGTAATGAATAGCAAAAAATGCTAAATAAATTCACTTACTTACTTACAAAAAAATCAGCTTTGCAAATGTCTAAAACGAATAAGTCTTAGTATAGTGCAATTAATACAGTCGCTTTAAATGCAGGAAAAAATAGAAATGTTTAATTATTTTTTATGATTGTAATAACGAAAAAAAAAAACTAATGGCACAGAAAGACTATGACATGTACCGGATTTGAATTGAGTTTCGTTGAATTTTGGTGTATTCATGTAATTTGCGGTTTGGAGTTGTTATTATTTTATAAAATACAAAAGTGAAGAAGCTCTTTTTCAAATTTTTGAATAATTGAACTAATGTTTCCTTTAGCTGCACATGGGGCATGAAACCGAGTGTTGTGCACTGGAGGTATATACCTCGATTGTAAGACCAATGATCAAATATGCCTCTTACTTATGTATGATGGCCAAGGACGAAGTGAAGACTGCAATCCAGAGGCTGGCAGGCCTTCAAAGGCTTGATTGCCTAGGAATTACAGGCCCAATGCGATTTACGACTACTGCTGCAATTGAGGTCTTACTTAATCTGCTACCCCTGGATCTTGTAATTCAGGCAGATACCAAAAGGGCTGTGTGTAGATTGTGCTCATGGGGATGCTGGGAGGATGGCTGGACTAGTTCTTCCCATCGCTCATTGGCGTGTGGGTTGAAACGGGAGAAACTTCTGGCCCGCTTGATGCGATGATATCAGAGGTTTGCTTTGTGCGTCGCTTCTTTGTGGATTTTCCTAAAAGGGAATCGTTTGTTGAGGGAAAATGCATATCATGCCTTATAGTATAATCTAAGTTACGAAACATCATAAACACACTACAATACATTCTCTGCAATAACTAAAAGTGGAAATAAAAACTTAAAATCTGAAAAATTAATTAATAATCGTAATAATCGTTATCTTCATCAAGCAAGGTTCAGTTTAGTCAAATATATAAAATTCCAACAAAGGAACATGTGCAAGGTAACCTAGCCTACAACTATTCATGTATGTATAGGCACTCGTTTTTGAAATTGTCAACTTGGGATACATATATAAATATGAATTCAGACTGCTACAATCCCAGCAAATATTTGGATGAAAAATCTTCGGGGCGATATGTGGATGATATTGCCAAAATATCTTCCACACGAAACTAAAGCAAATACTGTGAAATGATTTCTTCCTTGTCTTGCGTAGACGAAAAAAAGATGAAATCACAAACAATTTTGTTTTCTGATTTTAAATGTGGACACAAGAAGACAATAGTTTCACTTATTTATCATCTCTATGATACACAAATTTATCATTTGGAGGAACGCGTCCATTAGACTCCATGACAGTAATTAATTTGTGAGTTCTCTAGTGATTTTAATTCCACCAATCCATATTAAAAAAGAAAAATTAAATAAATAAATCTATACCTACTTTAAACAAAAATATCTTCTTTATTCCCTTACTTCAAATTCCAAAGGATTGATTTCGACGATTCTTGAGCGATTTGCTAAGACGATAAGAAAGCGAAACATCTTGAAGAAATGAATACGTTTCTTATACATGATATGAAAATAACTCGCCAGGAAGAGGTGTTGGCAAATTACTTTAATGTATCGCGTAGAATATACGCATTCGTTTCTTCAAGATGTTTTACCTTCGGGGTAACAGTTTCTCCCGTTGGAAGTTAAGAATGCAATAAGAATATGATTATCATCCACAAACTATTTTATCGTCCAGGTAATAAGAAAGTGAATCTTCTGCGTTTCGCAATGTTTGCTGGGAAGAGTGGCAAATCGGCCCGAACAAATGATTCGGTGTTGTGTTGATAATCTAGTTGTATGTAGCAAAATCGTTGAAAAAGTCTTACAAAAGTAAGAGGAGTGCGGTAATGCAAATACAGTGAAACAGATGAACATAATCAAGAACCCCAAAATCAGATAAAGTTTACACAAAGCATAATAATCAAATCACAAAAAAAGATGAAGAAAGCTACAATTCGTTCTAGTATTTTGGGAACATTTCAAATTTTCCAAAACTGAAAAAATATATACATATATATATAGGGTGTCCCGTAAGTCGATGACAAGCTGTAACCGGGTGATAGACCAAATCATAACAGTTACCAAAAAAATATAAAAAGAAATCTAAGTCATGTATTTTTCAAATTATAGGCATTTCTTTTGTTTTCGAGAAAATGTATACCTTGTGATGGTTTTTTAGCTCCTGTTGCTACAAATCTTTACTTTTTTTCAATGTTATTTTTCTTATGTAATCCCGAATAGTGCTTATGTAACCTGTTGCTTTAAGTTCTAAGCCAACTGCTCCAGCTTGGAAGAAAATATCACATTTTGCCGAACCAACAATATAAAATTAATAATTCGTTGAATTTTAACTGACTGTACTGAAAAAAAAATGTACTACGGCAGTCTAGCAAGTAACTTTAAAAGTTGACGCATTTAATAAGGATTCTAAAATGGTAGAACACTTGCTACATTATTTTTTTCTTCAAGAAACCCAGTTTCGAAAAATTTCTTTTCACCTACTAAAATTGATTCTAGTGTACCCAAAGCTTGCCTTAAAACAGCAACTTTAAGATTCTAGTCTTTCCATGAAGTGTGAGTGAGCTAGATAGTGACTTAGTGATAGTGCTTATGCTTATGCAACCTGTTGCTTTAATTTCTAAGCCAAGCTCACCGAATATTACAAAATCATGAGCTACACCCATACCATGTACAGCGAGTACAAACCCTGATATCTCGGGATTATCAACCTCGGGTTGCGTTTCCCAAACGATGCTACAAAGCCAACAAGAAGATCCGTGATTCTTCAGATGAATCGACATTTAAGCAAGTAAAAAAGCTAGAATTGGTCTAAGACCAATTCTTATGATACCCTCGTATTAAATTTCGTATGGTCACCGATCTATTCAAGTATTGATTTTGAAGTTGTTTTTCGCATTTCTAGAACAGTTTGTCGCACAGAAAAAATAGTAATAACCAATTTTATAGGATTTCGTATTCTGCAGAAGTTTTTAGTACAATAAAAATGCCTTGGACTGATCGTTTTCAAAGTATACGTAAAAAACCGAAATTTTTATATGGCAACACCAAGAAGGAGTTGCTCGATTTAGTCCATTTTTGACATTTTATTTGCTAATGTAGTAAAAACATCATGTACGAAATTTCAGCTCTCTACGTCGATGCGTTCTCAGGCAGTGTCCAAATATATAGCGGAAAACGAAATTTTTATATGGCAACCCCACGAAGGAGTTGCCCGATTTGTCTCATTTTCGAACTTAATTTTACTTTTTTTTTTTAAAGTCCGTGTACAAAATTTCAGCTCTTTAAGTATACGCGTTCTCGAGTTATCGTGCGCACAGACGGACGGACGGAAGGACGGACGGACGGACATGCAAAAATCGAAATAACTTTTAATATTATGAATGGGTGTCCAATCCATTTTGCTCTACCATCATTATTTCGAGGTGTTACATGATTTCATCTAGGGTATAAAAAGACGGATAGATGAACCTACACAACTTACACGAGTGGCTCTACGTGCCGAATTTAATGAGACTAAATAGATCTCAATATCGTTTTAAAATAAAAATGTGGACCGGAATTTTAAACGGAAAAGTCATAAGACCTTTTGAGTTGCCAGAGGTCTTTAATGCTGAAATTTATTTAGATTTTTTACAAAACCGTTTACCTAATTTACTGGAAGACATGCCACTAAGTATTTACAGAGAGATGTGGTATCAGCAAGACGGCTGCCCAGCGTGCTATGCTTTTTCAGTTAGAGAATATCTCAATGAAGAATATCCGGACAGATGGATAGGGCGGTCTGGTAAGATCTCGTGGCCAGCCCGTTCACCTGATCTAAATCCATTAGATTTATAAAAAGTTTATAAGAAGTCAATTGAAAATTTAGCCGAGCTTCGGCAAAGAATTACGGAAGCAGTTGAATTTGTCAACAACGGAAGAATTGCCCGTCGGATACTCCTTACTCTTAGCCCGATGTTTTGCACTACTATGACTTTCCTTTTGTGTTATCTAAATTAGACTTTTATTTTTGTAATGTTTCCAGAAACTTTATCATAACGTTTTGACTAGCAATAAAAAAGCATAGCTTATGCACCGAAATATTGGGCTTTTGGCGATATACTCTGAACTCTGGCAACTCTATCAAGATATCAATGGAAAAAAAACGAATGAGTTTTTGAAGGATTATCGGTCTGGTTGTCATCCCTCCGAATTTATGTCGCATTAAAATCAAATTTTCGTATTGTTTTTTCATTCATTCATGTTTGTATGAAACCGTTATTTTTTTTAAAAAAGGCCTATTAACTTCAACGACTATAGACCTATTAGTACTTATTGGGATCGCTATTTACTTTAAAGATATTTTGCTGTTTTTAAGCGAGTGTAAATGAATGAGAATAGGTTTACATATATATAAGTGGGAAAACATTTAAAATATTTCAGTTATATACAACAAAAAAAAAATTATGGAAATATCTATATAATGCGAAAAGAGGTCTTATTCATTGGTCCGATTGTCCGCCCGCATAAACGTCATAAAATGGGTAAACAATCGTATTCTGGTCAGCAGCGCGGTGAGTATATGTGAATACAATTTGTTTGTTTACTCTTTGAGTTTTTCAGTTATCACTTTATCAAGAAATCACCGACAATACTTAGTGTCCCAAGTATACTCGTATGTATGTTTGTGCATACTTAAATTATAGATCTCCTAGTTAATGTATTGGTCGACGGGACAGTCAAGTCATATGATGGACACAGCTTTCACATGCGGCCAGTAACTAAACGATATTCGCACGGAACAGAAGATCATCTCGGAATCGGATTACGCGTGCGCTTAACAATTTTCAAAAGTTTTTAAAATATACGAAGGATTCCCAGAAATGTTGTGTTTTGTAAATTCAAATAATATGTTTATCAAATTGTTATGATAATAATTTGTTCATTTTAAAACTGTTTTTTATCTTTTTATTATGTTTTGTTGTGATATTGCTTACGAGACTGCCATTATTTTGTATAAATTTTTGTGTAATTCGGTGTGAAGTCACACCAGAATAAGGATTTAATAAACATTTTGGATTTGTGATATTTTTACAAAATTTTTATTTGTGATATTATAAGCAATTTTATTCAGAGTTTTATTTATTTATTTTAAGTAAGTAATATATAGATAGAATTCAAGGTAGTGTATAAATTTTGGAGTGAAATTGCAATAGTGCGCGCAAGTGTATACGAATTAAGGACATACAAAGGGGTTAAATATAAAATTTTATGAACTGAAAAGAGATTCTATTTGATGTCAGTCTATAAAAAATATATCGAGATAATTTATCTACATACTTCATTACAACATGGGCTCTAATAAATACATACGTAGTTAAAAGTTAGAATCGCCTTAAGGCTACTCGAAGCAACTTTTTTTTTTTTTTAATTAAAGTCGGCTCGACACTAGCATTGAGTGTGAATATCGTTCAATAATATCTTTCGTACTATTACATGAGTGTGATAAAAGTGGACGACGACCAGATTTTTTTTTTTTTATGTATGTACATATAAAATATATAAAGTCAAAGTGATAATGATAAGATATCTTTCCATAGGTACCTATTTGATAAAAGAAATTGTGCTTTTCACAAATTTTATTGTATAGTCACAAATCATTTTCTATATACAATTCTCAGGGTTGACTTTTTTAATTCGTCAATTTCTATTGCTTATATAGGCTAGTAATAATTTACATTTTTAACAGAGCCAGTAGACATTAGAAATGTTGCACTTACCAACATGAATTATAAGTCTTTATGTCTTTGCAGTACAGATTTTCAAAATCAGTAACGTGTAAAAATTATTACGAGCGGTTGCATTAACTGTGTACAAATTTTGAAATTGCCTGCTGGAATATAACATCAAAATTACGTTCATAAGTAATTATTCTTAACCCTATTCTATACACATAAAATTTAAAACAAATTCTTATTAGGTCAAGATATTTGCTAAACTTGTTTTGAAAATTTTGCAAGATACAGTTCAATCAAAACCCCCCGTAATATATACAAAGTTTATATCTTTAGAAGAGGAAATTTTTTTATTATTTTTTTATTATGTCGGGCCAATATTAGTAATAAAACTTAAATTTTTATGTAATTTTGGTAGCATCACAAATGAACAATTTAACAAGAGCTATAAATTTTCAATAGTCGCTTCTAAATTTCGAATTGGTTCTGTTATAACAAAATTGCTTTTTTTTTTAAGAGTAACAAAAAAAGGCTTAAAGATTTCCTTTAACTATCCTTGTATCTATGTTCTCAAACTGCAATATAATAATGTTACTAACTTTGTTATAAACTTGAACTTTCCAATATTTTTAAGCATATTCTACCTGGTATCGGACTAGAGCCTCCTGTCTACCTATACACATCTTAATTTTCGTAAATAGTACATATAATCGATGTCATATTTGTACAAAGTACCTTTAATTTAATATATAATATACACATGAATACATAACTATATAAGTATATAGTTTATTTTGATTTTCGTACATTGAAAAGGTCTCCAATTGACCGTTTCTCACATGACAAAACAAAAAATCAAAAATCGTGTGTTCGTCTTCGTCTATGAAGCCTAATAAAGTAGTTCGTATAATATTGCTTGTAAATTCGTAATCTGATCAACGTTTTCTGCATAGATTGGTTATCAATGGTTTTTTAGATGTCATTCAAGACACATCATGTGTCTTTATTATCAGGCAATTTTGTCATGTTATCTTATTTAAAATGAGGCCAAGCATAAACCTGAGTTCAAATGAAATGCCACAAAGGCCATTGAAATAATACCTGGGTTCAATGTTTTCTATTTATTTGTATGGTGTTTTCAATTATACCTAAATGTATATATATATATATATATGTATATATATTTTTTTTCATTCTTTCAGAAGAAAATTTAATTCAAATCAAAATTCTAGTCCTCAACCAAAATAATCGAAGAATCTTTTAGTAAAATTTTTAAAAATTTTACTACAACTTTTACAGAATAACTATTCATGTCCTGAACGTTTGTCAAAAATTTTGCATTATTCTGTAATTTATCTGTAAATGTAGAAGATAAGTCCTTTGCTCATTTCTTGGAGCAGTGTCCTTATAACTTTGCTTTGTACTTTCATATTAAAACAAGAAAAGATAAAAAGTTATAATTGCTCTTAAGACCAATAATATTATACGCTAGATGAAAATAAGAGTCAAACAAACTGAAAACTCAAAGTTCTGAATGGCAACACCAAGAGGAGGTTGCCCGATTTAGTTTATTTTTGTAATTTTAGTTACTATTTTTATGAAAACGCTGTGTACAAGATTTCAGCTCTCTATGTCGAGACGTTGTCTGGCAGTGTCTAAATATATAGTGAAAACCCAATATTTTGTATGACAACGCTAATAAAGAGTTGCCCGATTTAGTACATTTTTAAACTCGCATTTGCAATTTTTATGAAAACGCCGTGTACAAAACTTCAGCTTTGCACGTCAATGCGTTCTCAGCCAGGGTCCAAATATTATAGTGAAAAACCAATTTTTGTATGGCAACACAAGGGGTTTCCCGATTTAGTACATTTTTGAAACTTTATTTACTATTGCTACGTCTACGTGTTTTCGGGCAGTGCCCAAATAAATAGTAAAATGAAATTTTTGTATGACAACCCTACAAAGGAGTTGCATGATTTGTCTCATTTTCAAGCTCATTTTTTTTTCTTAAGAAAAAGCCCGTGTACAAAATTTCAACACTGTAAGACCTAAGTGGGCGCGTTCTCGACTTATCGTGGGAACGGATAGCGGACCTTTTAGCGGGTAGCCGGGCGACATTTCTTCTTACTTTGTCTTAAGGGTCATTCAGATTCGGCAAGTTACTTGCACAAGTAAAAACTCTCTTCACTTCCATATGCCCCTCGTAGGTAAAAATGCTTACTTGCGACAAGTTGGAAATCTTGTTCCACTTTTTTGAGCAAGTCTACACTTTAGCTTCAATTTTATGTGAAACATGGCGGATGTTGTAAATTGTTAGATGATATAGATTTGTGGAAGTTGTAAACCTTGCATCATATTAAAGAAATTAATAAATAGTTAGAGTTTGTAAGTTGATCCAAAAAAGTATTATGGAAATATTTTAAGTGATGAAAGACAAAATTGTGGACACATTAAACGAAAGAGAAAATAAACGTGTTTCGGTACGAAAATAATTAAATCGAAGATATGAATTAGGTGCTTTTAGTACTCTTCTCCAAAAACTAAAAAGTGTATCGGAATCATTTATGGATATCTCCGAAAAATATTGCTCTTAATGTAATTTTGAAAGGAATGACAGCAAACAGATGTTTTAAGTTAATGTTCCATTTTAGTTCCACTTCAGGCAAATTACCGAAAAGTACGTGAGGAATATGAACATGAACTTGCTCATATGTAGCAATCTAATTGTTCAAGTAACTTGCAGAGTCTGAATGGGCCTTTACTGCAGAAGTTTTTCATATAAAATAAGCTTGGGTTTCGTTTAAACAAATCAACATTCCACAATTTCTATAAATGATATTTTTTTTAACTTTTTTAACTTTATGTCTATGTATAACAAACTGAAATTCACTGAAAATGATTGAAATGAATTTCTAAAATGCATTGAGAATTCAGAAAACTTCATCGAACTTTATGGTAGGCGATCAGATATTACCATACTGATGAGACCTCTCTGATCGCTGAGTCGAAAAGTTTGATTTTTTCCTATTTTTTTTTTAACGCCATTAGAAAGAAAACATGGCTGCAATTTGTTATGACTTAGTTTTTCTGTGAGAGCATAAAAGTCTGGTCCACTAATAACTTTTAATGTGTTGGTGTCATCACCGACTTCATGGTTTATATATTCCGGGGGTTACGGGTATATACAAAGTTGAGTCTGACTTAGTGCGTTTCACTAGAGCAGTGGTTCCCAAACTTATTTAGACTAACGTCCACTTTTGAGAAAAGACTTATTCAGAGACCTTTGGAAATCTACATCCTTTAAGCGAACAAACAGAAAGATATATGTATGTATATATGCTCCACCTGCGTTTTTAAATATAGTAAAGAGAAATGTTGTAAATGGCACACTTTGAAGGTTGAAATAATAAAATTATTTATTAAAATTACAAAAAATTAATGCAACGAAGGATAATATGAAAGGAATAAAAATATTCATGAACAAAATAATAATGTTGTCTTTCAATCATGCGCAATAATATATATATTTTACTATAGTGTGAGTGCAATAAAGGCTTATCATCTTCAAGGATAATTCAAGCAATTTTATTCTAGAGGGGTTGAAATTTCATCAAGGGAGGAATGCACACAAAAAAATTTACAACTGTACCCAATAATCCTATGGAAATTCAGTTCTTGTAAATATCTAAAAAATAAAAAGTTCTAAAGAAAACTCGAGAGATGGGATTAAAGTCTTATGATCGATTAGGAAGATTGTCTGCGACTACTACTAGTATCCGTATATTGCACTTGCACAATTAATTTTGTTGACGATCTTATCAACACACATACTTTGGCGTGGATAAGAACGATGAAATGTTTTCTCTTCTGATTAAAAATTATATCGAGCACCGCTTGTTACTTGTGAAGAGCAAACTCGTAAACGAATGCTCATCCAAATTGACAATAATCAAACAACCAAAAGTAATTGTTGTTTGTGACATGCGTATACGTGTACTTCCTAAAAATAAATACATACATATATATAATCCAAGAAACACAATCTTTCAATGCTTTACGTAAATATTACTGGGCGCCTCTTGACTTGTGATTACTTTTCTAAATTAATGCCAAACTATCGCAGGCGTTGTCATCTCTCCCTCCAAAGGTGGAAATTTTTTAAGCTTTTTTTTGTTTTTTTTTTTTCTGGATAAATATAATTGAAATATCCTCCATGATGGAAATATATTGTTGAAGGAAAAAAATATTCCAAATTATTTTGTCAAGTCGAATGGCACGTCTGATCCGGGTGGATCGGAGATAAACGTGAAAAGTAAATATGTAACTATTCGCTGCACACCTTGAACCATAAATATTGGAAATTAGTGCAGATTATCACGCTCATTGACACTTAACTCATGCCTAATTGAGCTATTGTAGGATAATCTATTGCAAACAATAATAGGTTCGGAATTGAGGATATAAGAAGTATGCACTTATACAACTAATATTATGTGTGACTGTATGTGTGCACAAAATACCTGCATAACTATAAGAAAGAAACTACTTATATCTTAGGTAGTAGACCCGGAGAGTTGTTTTTATAGTTCAAAACTTGCTAAGAAAGATAAATATTTTCAAGTTTTTACATCACGCGGGATCCATCTGATCGTGGAGCTCCAATTTAGCCTCGAAAAAATATGTGCCGTTTTTTAAACAATAAGTACATATTATATCGATTCTAGGAGAGATATTTAATTCAATTTTCTACGCAGCTTAAATTAAACAAGATGATTTTGCAAAAGAATCACATAAAAATATTTTAGTTTTTAGATATTTTGGTTATCGAGACAAGTTTATTTTGACGTTCCTTGTTAGAGAGAGAATTTTGAAATCGGCTTGCAATGTAAAACTTTCATTCCAGTGAGTAAACTAGAACTTAATTTCGAGTACATATTGAATTTTCAGAACGTTTTCCTGTTTTTCCAACATCTATGTCCCTCTTTTTTCTAAGACCAGTTCTAATTTAAATATTAAAAAAAAAATATCTGCACGTAAAATTAAAGCTTTTTATAACGGTTTTGTATAAAGAAAATATGTATATAACAAATTTCTTTTTAAGTGCCATCTAGTGGCCAGAAATGGTATTTATTTTTCTAAGTTATTTTTTATTGTTTCTTTAATAACGATTTACAAGCAATCGCTTTCATATACAACTTTCGTCTCTTTTATGAAAAGTAAAAAAAAATTTTTTGTAGAATCTTATTTACAAAATTTTCCTCATGTATTTTTAGTCCAATCAATAGGTGTTTTTGCCCTATAAAAGGTGGGGTAGTTGTGATTTTTATATATGTTACTTAACTCCGGGCCCCGATGAAAAATCTTAGTTTTCACCCGTGGAGGAGGTCTGTGCGGTCCGCCATCTTGGATTAAAGGTTGTTTTTCCAAAATAATTCATCAACCGTTTACCCTACGACGAAATGGTCTGTGCGGTCCGCCATCTTGGATTAAAGGTTGTTTTCTCAAAATAATTCATCAACCGTTGATCCTACGACGAAATGGTCTGTGCGGTCCGCCATCTTGGATTAAAGGTTGTTTTTTCAAAATAATTCATCAACCGTTGACCCTACGACAAAATGGCTGATACAAATTTGAAGAAGACTAAATTTCCTAAATTTTTTGTATAAACACTTGTAAGTCTGATGGGTAACGAGTTACAGTGGCCGAAACATGAACATTTTTAAAAAAAAAAAACTTATACCTATAGTACCCCTTATACAGGGTGTTTCGTCCATGGTGGTCCGTAGGACAGAAGGTGACAGTAGTCATCTAGTCAAACAAAAAATTGTATGGCATGGTGGGGGGAGGGGTGGAATCTCAACCGTTTCGGAGTTACAGGGTGATTAAGAAAATATGCTAATCTTTCACAAAAGACCCTATATCTTAAAAAGTACAATGTGTAGGATCACTTACAGAGCTCATGCAGAACTTCCTTTCCTTTCCAACGACTGCTCGACCAGCCCCGTACTCCTCCCATTTAGGAGTTATGGTGGTCTAAGCTTAAGATAATTTGTTCCCTTAGTGACTGAAAACACGTCATTTTAGAATAATATCGTCTAATTTCGGTACGACCCGAATAGGTTATGAGCTCATATCTGTTTAATATAATAGGTAAAATTAAAGAGGAGCTTCACAGCTTACAGTTTTTATAAAAAAAATTACGTTAAGCACCTTTTTGTAAAAAGAAGGGGTCTAAGTCAATAAAAAGGAAAGAAAATCCAAAATTTTTAATTTAGACCCCAATAACTCCTGAGAGGAGAGAATTAAGGGGCTGGTCAAGCAGTCCGGGGAAAGATCATGAAGCTCTGCATACAATGAGCCCTGTAAGTGACCGTAAATTTTTAAGATATAGGGTATTTTGTGAAAGACTAGCAAATTTTCTCAATCACACCGTAACTGCAAAACGGTTGAGATGCCGCCCCCCTTGAGATACAATTTTTTGTTTGTCTAGGTGACTACTATCACCTCCTGTCGTATGGACCACCATGGATGAAACATCCTGTATAAGGGGTACTATAGGTATAATTTTTTTTGGAAGAATGTTCATGTTTCATGTTTCCGCCGCTGACTCGTTACACGTCAAACTTACAAAAAAGTGTTTACACAAAAATTGTAGGGATTTTAACCTTCTTCAAATTTGTATGAACCATTTTTGTTTTAGGATCAACCGTTGAGGAATCATTTTGAGAAAAAAAAACCAAGTTTTTGTACGTTTAAGCTAAGATGGAGGACCACGCAGCCTCCCCTCCAAGGGTGAAAACTTGGATTTTTCGTCGGGCCCTGAGCTAAGTGGCATATATGTATAAAAATCAAAACTACCCCACCTTTTGTAGGGAAAAGGCCTTATTTAGTGCCTATTGACTGGACTATTAGTAAAAGAAAAATATTAATTTGAAAAAAAAAGGAGAAAAAATGTTTGAATTCTTTCAAAGTCTTTTTTCGCTGTTTTAGTAGTAACTTTTCAAAGAATCGGTTTTTTTTTAAGGTATAAGAATCATCGAAATTACAAGGAAACAAGTACCCCTACCTACGATTTCCAGTCATGAGATGTCGCAACCTTCAAAATTATCTAAATTTGATTAATCGTATTTTCTCTCGGTATCGTTATTCTAAAAATTAAAACATATCTACTCCCCTTCTATTCTTAGATATGGCTAAATAAAGTCAAAAAAGTTTCGGAATTTTAACTAATTAGCTTAAAAGGACCTATCAGCAAAAATGTAGCCCTATTTGTGATTTTTGTACCCTTTTTTCAAAATCCTGTGCAAAATTTCAGTAATAGAAAATTTTGTTAAGAAATATCCTTAAAAGCTAACTTAGGTGAAATTTAAAATTTCGTCAGCTGTAACTAACAAAAGGATGTGACATATAGACAAATATGGACCATTGCAAGCTCCACGAGTAAAAAATTCATTAATCATCATAGGTTTGCATAGTTCAGGAGTTCATAAAATATTAAAGAAAAATCTTCAAATTCCTCTTAGCACCCAAAACGGCTTGCATACATATTTCGTGTAATTATAAAGACAGGAAACAATTAATAAATACACTTAGAACGTAACAACAATAAATTTTATGATTGCTTTTGATTTTTCAACAATCAGCAATCAAAAATCAGCCACTTCAAAACATTTCCTCTCATCGAATTTATTGTCAAAAATTTTCCAATCTTTATCAAAAAAGAGATTTTTTTTATTGACCTTCAATAATAGCGGGCAATAGAAAAAGCATTTTTGCTTATTTTACAACCCTGACGCCGCCGGGGTGAATTTTTATTTCGCGAATTTGTTTACTTTAATTCATATTCCATGCTTCGTTTATAATTATTCGGTTTATCATAAAAAAACAGACAGCGCTCATAACAAGTACCTACTAATTGCTTGGGACAAAAAAAAAAAAATTGAATAAATGGGCAAATCAGTAAGAGAGTCTAAGATTCGAATCTTTGCAGGGATCATAGAAACAACAGAAATCTAATCTGGAATTGTTTCATGTCGCTAAGAGATTCACCTCCTCTAGGCATTGTGCATATAGTACATAAATAAATTAACCGCACCTCGATTAGTAATAAATAAATATTTTAAGTGTGACTATTGTCAGTTAAGTACCATTTGGCGCTTTTAATTAGTGCGCGATCTGTGATCGGTGATCGGCGGATAAAAATAAATACACGGAGCGACCGCTATATTATTGCAGTTTCACCTGATGCTACACAATTTAGTTTTATAGTAAATGGATGAATTTTAATGTTTGAATCAATCTTTCCATAAAATCCAATCAGTTGTGGGAGATGACTCCGAAAAGATGGCTGGCATTACTGGCATTTTATATTTCGTATTTGCTTTTCGGAGCTAGCATTTATTATCATATTGAAAACAGTTTGGAACGGGAAAAACGTACTGAGGCTCTACAGAAAAGGATTGAAATTAATGGTAAGTATATACAAAAATAGACTTTTAAGGTATTTTTCTTATAAATTTCATCTTAAATACGAAACGGATTTTAGTGTAAAAGTAGGTGATTCTCTTTTTTTCTTCAATTCAGTTCAAGTGCATAAAAGACAATAGTGAAGCATATTCAGATAAATTCAAAACACTATTGTTTATTATAATAAGAAATTAAAAAAAAAAAAAAAAAAACAACAAAATTGACACCAACAGCCGGAGGTAATGTTTTATCAGCTGGAACAATATATTCGTAGACATTCCGACTCTGAAATTTTGGTTAAATTGAGTATCAGTTCTATGCTTATTTCTATTGTGTTTAGTCAAAAGTATACATATCTCCAAAAATAGCGTTTTGAAGTTAAAAAAGTACATGAAGGTGTTTGAAAAAAAAAAATTCTCTGTCAATCTGTATTAACTACTTAACTGCACCTCTCTTCAAAACGATTAAAATGATGGATCCAAAATGCATAACTTCAAACAAACTGAATATTATTTTGATTAAAAACGCACAACTTCGTAAGTAGCGCAAAGTAAATATATGGAGATATGTAAGTACTTTTGACGTAACACCATAGATTTTCGGAATCACAAAAGATTTGTTTGTTAAACAAATTGTGCTACCGTGTTATTCACAAATCAACGGCTGGCTGTTAACTGTATGGAAATACGATTCGCTGGTAGAACACAAGACCAAAATGTTTTCGCTTTTAAAAGTGCTACTTTTATATATAAAAAAAAAAAAATCTTTTAGTTTAGTTTTTGTTACAACATCAAGATCTGCTGCATTAAATTCAGTGAAAAAAAAAAACCAAAACTACATCTGCACTCATTTCGCATAAGGTCATCGCTTGTAACTGGGTGTCGAAACCAATGCCAATGTTAAAATTAAACTTGCACGAATGTGTTACGCAAATAAATGCCATTTGTACAAATAGTTCGATTAGGTCAACTGATCTCTATGCAAATTTCAATTACTTTTATTTTATCTGCACAACTCTAACTCTAATAAATAAAAAGATTACGTTTGGACTTTTTACCGGGTTAAACTTAATTTTGTTCAAGAAAGAATTTTTTGGGATTCTCCGGTATAAAGCAAAAGCTAAAAAATGTTCTAATTTGTTATTTCATCACACAACCCATTAATTTTTGGTGACAAGTTTCAAGTCTTGGTTTGACTCATCAAGTTGTGTGATGAAATAACAAATTGGAACATTTTTTAGCTTTTGCTTTATACCGGAGAATCCCAAAAAATTCTTTCTTGAACAAAACTAACTCTAATATATATTAGCATTCTTGAACAGTAGAAAAACAGAAAATGCCAGGAGGCGTCATATCAATCATTTCAGAGTTACAAGGTGATTAAGAAAATATACTAGTTTTTCACAAAATACCAAAACTTACAGTTTGTATGGTCATTGTATGCAGAGCTACATGGCCTTTCCAATCAGCCCCGTATTCTTTTCCTCTCAGGAGTTAAGGTGGTCTAAACTAAATTTTCTTACCTTTTTTAATACGTTGACCTTTTTTTTTAATAAAAAAGGTAGTTAACATAGCTGTGTGTTATCTGTAGCCGTTAAAGAGTTATTAGCTCTTAACCTATTCTCAAAGTTATTTTTTCAGATAATTTGTTCCCTTAGAGACTGAAAACACCTGACCTCACACATGACTTGTTGAATAGGTTAAGAGCTAATAACTCCGGAGTAGAGGGCTGTTTGAGCAGTCGTTGGAAATGTCATTAAGCATTGCATACAATGAGCTTTTGACAGTGACCGTACATCCTACACTTTTTAGGATACAGGAATGTTATGTGAAAAACTACCATATTTTCTTAATCACCCTGTAACTCCGAAACAGTTTATATAGCGCCCCCCCCCCCCCTTTGCCATACAATTTTTTGTTAGTCTATCTGAGTACTATCAGATCCTGCTCTATGGACTACCTGGGTGGAAACGCCTTGTATATAGATAAGACTTATTTGAGCGCCCGAAAACTGATATTTCCCACTACACTGCATTTAGGTTTGGAGTGTTCAATGTGAATTTATTTCAAAATAAAAAGCTAATTATCCTTGTTATCCCTAAAGCTAGTAATATTTCAGTTCGGTGACAAAAACATTCACTCAAAATATTAAATACTGCCTTGCTTTCCGAAAGAAAGAAGTTTTGAGATTAATTAGTCGATCCCTGGGCTAATGGTAGGTACCCATTCACTTATTACAGTCCTCCTGCAGGCCGTAGACTGAAGGCCAGAGGCCTACCGGCTAATTTCCACCATACACTTACATATCTAAGCTTGCAGTCGAACGAAACTGATAGTAATTGATAGTGTGTGTTGCTGTATCGTTTTCCGCGACCGTCGTCTGGAACTTTTGATTCCGTAAATATTTTAGCCGCAATCAAGCATATACAAAAATTTAAAAAATAGCCAAAAAGGAGGATTTTATTACCGGCTTTATTAATATTTCGTAATAATGAGGCGTTATGGAAAATCCACTCAAAGTCCAATAATCCTTTTCCAAAGCATTATAAATGCATTGATATGTCTCCGGTAGAATGGTTGTTCCCAAAGCTTGCGTACTCAAGAATTTACGTCAATTAAGTTGGGACCGCCATTTCATGGTAGCAAAGTTTAGAATACGTCAAAATTTAAGGCTCAATTAGGCCTAATTTAATGCCACTTCCCCGAATTTAATGCTCTAGTACCTTTTAAAAAAATCCAGGGATAATGCAGCTTTATTAAAAGCTAGGATTTTTTTTAAAAGTACTAGAGCATTAAATTCGGGGAAGTGACATTCAATTAGCCCTAATTGAGCTCTAAATTTTGACGTATTCAAAACTTTTCTACCATGAAATGGCGGTTCCAACTTAATTGACCTCAAGAATTTTAAATCTTCGAAGCTACGTCCAGTGCCTAGAAATTTCAAGGTTGCGTTAAGTCTCTCTTCTGCGATTATAGCACGTCTTAATCTGGTATTCTTTTTATATCCTGGTTCAAATCATAGGGTGTTCTACGTTTGTCATTCCATTTGCAATGCGTAGAGATAATTCTGCTAGAACAAAATGGATTGAACACCCACCCATAATATGAAAAGTAATTTTGATTTTTGCATGTCCGTCCGTCCGTCCGTCTGTCTATCTGGGTACACAATAACTCCAGAACGCGTGTACTTAAAGAGTTGAAATTTTGCACACTGGCTTTAAAAATTAAAAGTAAATTTAAGTTCGAAAATGGAACAAATTTCGTTTTTCACTATATTTTTGGTCACTTCCTATAATAACGCGTTAACGTAGAGAGCTGAAAGTTAATACACGGTTTTTTTTTTATATAAAAATAGTAAATATAGTTGCAAAAATGGGCAACCTCTTCTTGGTGTTGCATATAAAAATTTTGAGTTTTTACATATACTGTGAACACGGTCACTCATAGACGTTTTGTAGTACTGAAAACTTCTTCAGAATAGGAAATTCTATAGAATTTGTTATAATAATTTTTACTGTCCGATGAACCGTTCTAGAAATATATCCGAAAAAACACTTCAAAAATCAAACCTGCACAGATGGGTGACCGCCCATACGAAATTACATACGGGCGGGAATTTATCTAGGATATTATACTTATAATTGGTCTTAAACCAATTCTAGCTTTTTTACTTGTTTTTAATGTAAGGTTTAACCAACTTCAGTAAAATTTAAAACCACCGGTCATCCATACGAACATAATTTTTCAAATCATCCGTGTTACTGCTTCTTAACATTTTCTTATGCGAATATTTCTCGCATTCCAGGAGTCAATTTTTCACGAAAAATCCTTTTTTTAATTTTTGTCGGTTTTTTGTTTAATAAAAACAATATAATTTACAAAAAACACTAATTTTTTTTTACTTTGCAACAGCTATTTTATCGCCTTGAAATATAAAGTTGGACTGTCAGGCGAACTGATAGTGAGTGGCGAAATTTCAGTTTGCCTACAAGCAGCGGCCTGACAGACATGGCCTGCAGGTATGGACTGTCAGTTAAACTGAATAATGTGTGGCCTACATTAGTTCTCATCTGCAGTCCAGATCTAACAGTCTACGGCCTGCAGGCGGACTGTAAGTGAATGGGTACAATAAGACCTTCGGTATACTCTCCATGTTTTAAAGTAAGCCAGTTCGGGTGCTCCTACACATCACAAATATATATGCAATATGAAAACCATAAATAACATCTCAAGTTAATTAAAACTGGTGTTCCCCAAGGTTATATTTTAGGCCAAATACTATTTAACAATAAAAAGTGGAGGATCAAAATAATTTAAAAAAAAATCCGAACTCATCCGAATTGGAAATCTTGCAATGTACGTAACCATCAATATTTAAAACCAATAGCGATAGAGGTCACCTAAAATGGGAGAATAATAACACTGTGTTACAGAGAAAGATAAGCTCCATATATACTTTTGACAAGACATAGTGTAGGTTGTAGATCTAGTGTTTGGTATGTAAGGCGGTAATACCAAGTATCCTTGTTACCATTGCGAGTGGGATAGTCCTGAAAGTGTGAGTGCAAAAAGTGAATGTTGATAGTCTGTGGACATGTTGTGGCCCATTTCACCGTAGGCACTAAGAAATTCCTGTACAACGTTTACGTAGTCGGAACTTTCTTGTTGGCATGGAAATTATTGCTCAATGAAACAAAACTATTTCAGACTTGTCTGTCCACAATAGATACTCAGTTTGGTTGCAAAATCATTGTCCCGCATAATTTTCTGAAATTGTGACTGAAAATTAGACGAACACATTTGAAATATTTAAGTACATTTTGCCAACAAATGAAGATATAGGGTGCCTTCAGTGATTTTAGCTTCACTGAATCTAGGAAACTTTGTTCTTAGTTGACGAAATGCTTCGCTGTCGATGTTCAAATTTTAACGAACTGCTTCATATAGCCAATCTTCAAATGCAGTTGCGGTAGGAACATCTTCAAGCCGCACCAATGGAATGTTCAAAACATTTTACTTTCCAATTTGAAACGATATACGTGGTGGCCACTCAGTCAGCTAATTTATACCTATTTCGCACACGACTATACCACTCACAAAAGTAACAAAGATACTTGGTATTACCGCCTTACATTCCAAACAAAATTGTCATTAAAACTATTGTATCATACATTTGGGCATGCGCCATGAAATTTAATTCTAAGTTGGTGTTGCTGACAACGGCTTTTGAATTTGTTGTTATTGTAGTTATTGTATTTGTTGTTGTTTTAGTTGTTGTTATTTGTTGCATTTTTTCACGTTTTAACAGTTTTCGCGGTTAAAGCCCAGTGCTTCTTCAACTTTCTCTGTATAGTTCAATATTATACGGAAATATAGCTGCTTAATGACCAAAAATTTGATTTCTCAGTCAAATTTTAGCCGATTTTAGTTAAGAAATGCTCATTAGACGCGGAGTTGAATTCGGTATTAGTAATTTGAACGGAAGAAAAATATTGTAGAGCAAAATAAGCCATCAAATTGTTGTTAAAGTTGAAAAAATGTGCAAAAATGATAAATATCGAAATGTTTTCGACTGTAACTTCGTGACTTTTCATAGCAACGAAATAAGGAGCATATGGCTAGAAAGGCCTATCTCTCTTCTTTCATACTATATACCACGTAAAAATTCGACATCGAATAAAAAATGGCGGAGTTATAAATTATTATATACATCGACCTACCGAATAACGGTTTTTTTGGTCTAAAATGAGATTTGGAGGGTGTATGGTGTATGAGAAATTTCTAGTATGCCACTACTTTTAGTTCCACCAGACCTACAACCCACACTATGTCTCGTCAGAAGTCTATTTTCGCTGTAACACAGCCCTAGTAGAAATTGCTCACAGTTTTACCTTGTCTCCTGCCCCGCAAGGGGCAGTTTTTATGTAAACCAATACTAGACTGAAAAGTATCAAGGTGTTTGCAGTTCAAAAAGAAACATATAGAAAATTAAGTCCCCATGAGCCTCCTGATGAGCATTCATTAAATCTCATCGAAGGGCTCATTAGATAGCATGAAACTGCTCCCTATATACTAAACCAGCAATAAATAAATATTTATTATTGTCATTACCGTGTCAGATGACATTCTACTAGGAAAATTTTAATTGATTTTTGCGATTTATTTATTTAAGTTTTTAAATTATTTATTTTAAATTAATTATTTGATTTATTTTTCCGCGGAAAGACTATCGCCGATATGCTGAACAAGACGTTATGGCCATATCCTTACGTAATATATGAACTCATAATGACATACTCATTTATATGCTCCTTAATAAGCTCATCGTGACACTCATTGATATGTTCATTAATAAGCTCATCGTGATACTCATTGAAGAACTAATCTAATATTGTAAAATGCACAAAAGAGAAGCAAAGTATACATTTCTAAATAAGTGAATGAGATGCAATATGTCATGCACACTATCTGTGAATAAGTAAATAAATGATTTTTTTTTTCCCGGTTTTGATTCAAACCCGAATAAATTTCATCAGTACATTCATCTGATTGCTCATTAGGAGCTCATTGATGAGCTCATCCTGATATGTCTACTAGGGTCCTTTTGAAAATAACACACCCATGTACGTAAATTAAAAAAAAAAAAAAAAAGGAAAAACGTGAGATTCAAACATGAGCTTTAAATACATGGTACGTAAAATATGAAATGCCTCTTAGATTTCGTCAGTGGTGGGCTTTTTTTACCTCAGTGTAATCCGCAGCATCCAGTTCTTCTTCATCAAGAAAAATATTTGACTATTTCAGCTATTGCTTTAATTTATAAAGGAAGAAGGATAAGTTCTCTATCTCGAACAGCGTTACCAGATTTTGGTTCGTTATATGGAGTGTTCGTTGTAAATAATTCGTTATATGGAAATTATTTTCCAAAGAAATCGTAAGTAAATCCTACTGCCAAGACCACTATTCTCTATAGAGAAAAAATCATTATAGCGGTGTTCGCTATAGAGAGGTTCCACTGTAGTCAGTATAAAGTCATTATGTTACTTAGGAACCACGGTATAAAAACTATGACTAATATATGAACTACAGTTCGCCATATTGATGCACAGAAGCCGAAGTTGTGTTGTTTTTATAACGAATTTCATCAACCACAAAAGTTGAAATCTTTGAACTAACGCTTTCATTCTCCACCTTTTTTTTTTTCTGTTATTATAACGCGATAGAATGGTGCTGACATTATGCCTATAAAAATATTTAAGTAACAGTGACTGGATCTTGTAGCTTGTTATCGTGAAACTATATAATCTTTCCCATCTACATAACTACAATCGACTTCGGTACTTATCCTATAGCAACAGATAATATTACCACCCTACTATAGTCACTATAGTGTCGGCATTTCAATTACATCAGAATTCTATTTACACGAAAGTCTCTAAATCTTTGTTGGGGTTCAATAAAGATATAAAAGATTTAAAGCCGCACTAAAAACGTCACTTTTATCTTTAAAGTGCTTTCGATCTCTTGGAATCAAATCATTGATAAGGTCTCCCCGAGGTATTGTGAATTTGTGTCAATTTGTACTCTCACGATGCAAACATTTTATCAAGTTTAATTAGTTCTATTTGATCTGATCTTCTCTCCGGAAGACCTTTGCTGGCAATTAATTTTTTAACAAGGGTTTGAGAAGGATTAATTTGTTAAGCTGTTCGTCTTAAGTGATCTTAGTTTTATCCTAAGATAACAACAAATAGCTGCTGTTGATATTATTTTTGCTTTAGAGGTTTCCGCTGTAAAATTTGCAGAAGGCTCTGGCGCATTTTGTAAATCCGATTACTATATTTCTACCCAAATAATTTCTTACTCAGAAAATTTGAAAAAAAAAAACCGGAAAGAAATATCATTCTTAAATTTAATAAAGACATCTAGACTACCAGCAAAGATGGCATCCATCATTCACATTTTAAGACAAGTTCGATTCAATAAAGTGTGCAAGGTCACGATCTCTCTCAAACCAACTTCAACCAATCAGAATGAGTGAACGTCTTACACAGCCGCACTTCTCCAACTTCCTAGACTTGAGTAGTCTACTCTGTAATCTCTCCACAGTATACATACTATAAATAGCTCAAGCCTCCGCCCTTCCCAATTTATTAGCATCAAACAAAAGCCACCAACCAACCACCCCCCAGACTACTCCAATTCAATTTTTAAATTCCGTGCCACTCTACTCAATTACTACTCAGCTACTATACACTCATCATTGCTCGTTAGATGTCATGTAGAAGTGCAGAGTTCTGGGGGTAGAAAGCTAGACAATAAATAACATTGTACACCCCCGCCGAGAAGTGCTGCCACAAATCTGTTAATAAGCGTAGAAAAATATCGTCGAGAAGAATGGCAAAAGAATGCGGTAAATTCTAGGTAAATCTGTGCAAATTGAATAATTCTGACGGTTGTTAAGAAGAGGCTTCACCCAAACTGACCACAGACGGGGGCGACTGCGGCCAGCCATCCGTGTTGACGACGAACGACGATATAGGCTCAATCAAGTGTGAACACAATTAACTGATTGTGGGTGAATGCGACGCTCTAATTTGTTACCTACATCCGGAGTGGACTATAATGTGATCAGATCAGATGAGTCGAGATATGGTTAGCATTGACAGAAATGATACAAGAAAATACAAAAAAAAAAAAAAAAAAAAAAAACGGGAATAATAGAGGCCCAATGTGGCTGAAGGATAGACAAAGTAAATTGAAGACTTGTAGTTTGGTGGGAAAATTTTTTATGTGTGATTTGCTGAGAATTCTAAAATTCTTTGTGGGGTAAATGATCGCAGACTGAAAGTTACGTGGTTTAAGTATTTAAAAATTGGGGTTCGAATCTTAGATATTGTCAGTATGCAGTTAAATTGATGAGAAGTGAAAAAGTAACAAATAAAAATTGATATCGCCTCAACTACGGTAATTCCCTGAATTATGCAAGAGATTTTTTATTGTTCGTATTTTTAAGTTAATGTTAGACTAGATCTCAATAGATTTGTTGAATGGTTTTTGAAAAATTTCACTTCGACATACTTCTATAAATATAAACGATAAGATCAAGAAAAATTTTATTTCGACCAGATCAAATCGACCAAAAATTTATTCGAAATACGCCATTGTATCGCAAATTTATTTACGTCAAAGCGAAAATTCGGCGGTTTCCAGGAATAAAAACAAAATATATATACTCACACGACAAAATTTTAATAACAAATTGGACAAAGTCTTTAACAAAAAAAGTATTTCAATTTCTTTGAATAAATTTGTCACTAAGAAATGCCTTTTTAGAGATTTTTCTGACGCAAGCACCACGGCTTGTGTTAATTAAGCAACAAAACTCGAGCATTTATTGATCATTAGTTAGCACCCTCTTTGAAGGTGGTAATGACAAAGTCAGGTGATTTTTGTAAACATATCGACCAGTTTTCAAATTGATTTCATCTCAGACAATCCTTTATACATAAGAAATCGTGCACATGAATAGCAATCTATTTATATAATTTGTTTCGAAAAAAAAATATGGAATCGCTTCTAGATCGCGCGAGGTTACTAGTTCTGTTGAACAACAAAAATGTCACCACAACGTTATAGGTCTTGACACATCGACTGTTAAATATATGTACATATATAGTATACAAACCATCAGAATGGCTGACATTTGTGAAATGCAGTCTAGGCACCCAATCTAATGACAATCAAGTTACTAGTTTTCAGAAGACAATGGAGAAAGCGGTGGTGGGTGGACAAGAAATTTACTGTTGCTATGTCTAATATGGCAAAACTTGATAAGGATCGACGGAACTGCGACGGGCCAGTGAAGTCTACTGACCGACGACCTTATACAGATGAATTTCTAATAAATATGAATTGAAACTGTATCTAAATATACTTAACAATATTGGAGATTCAAGAAGAACAGCTCTGGTAGGTTTCCACAAAATTGTCTCTTTTATTATTGGTATATGAATATATGTGGGATGTCACATTTAAAGAATAAAACTGCCGCCGAACAGCTTTAGTTGAAAATTTATTTAGATCCCATCATGAACAAATGAACCAATCAGAACAACTAAATGTCTATTGACACCAAGTGTAGCAACAACATCGCCATTTTGAGATTATTTTGATAAGATTAAGCTACTTTTCCAGATAGCAATATATGTTGAATACTAATTGCACTTCTTTCTTCTTTTCCTTCCAGAATACCTCACATATCATCTATCCTCAAAGGATGAAGGAACCCAAAACAATATATTAGAAAGGATATCTGATTACTGTGACAGACCAGTGACGAACTATACTCTAGACAAATTTCAAGATCCATATCGATGGAGTTTTTACCATTCACTTTTTTTTGCTTTCACCGTATGCTCAACTGTTGGTTATGGCAATCTTTCTCCATCAACGACTCTTGGTCAAATGATCATGATTGCGTATTCTTTGATCGGAATACCAATTAATGGAATCCTGTTCGCTGGTCTAGGAGAGTTTTTCACCAGAACAGTAAGTTCGGCAAATCGCACCGCTCTGTGGCCGATTCAAAAGTTCATCTATATATGTGATAATTTTCATTATGTTTAAGTAGTTCACAGGAATTTACCATCGATATAAAAAGTACAAGATGTCAAATAACGATAAATATGTGCCACGAAAGTTTGGATTGTTCGCAACAGTGATGATAGCTCTGATTCCTGGAATAACATTTTTCATTATCCTGCCATCTTTGATTTTTTCATATTTTGAAGGTTGGCCATATACGTTGGCGTTATATTTTTCATATGTTACCACAACGACAATTGGATTCGGAGATTATGTGCCAACATTTCAGCCACATCAGGTAAATAAAAACGGAAAAACTTGTATTTTTCGACAGCAGCTTTTCGGCAATAAAGTTTTACTTTATTCTTTATCATTTCAGGAGAGAGAATTCGGCTTGAAATTCATTTTCTATCAAATATTCATCATTGTTTGGTTCATATTCTCCCTGGGCTATTTGCTGATGATTATGACCTTCATAACTAAGTAAGTTTTGAATTTGGTACAAACAAACATTTTGAAAACAATTTCCTGGTGATACAGAGAACAACATAAATTTGACATAAGTTCAAAATTTAATCTTCCAGAGGTTTACGTAGCAAGAAACTTGCAGAACTTGAACAACAACTTTCGGTTAATATCAAAGCGACACAGAGCCGCATATGGCATGGTGTCACTAAGGATGTTGGCTATTTGAGGAGAATCCTTAATGAGCTCTACATCATGAAGTTTAAGGTAAATTCGATTTGATATTTTATATACTTATAAAATGGTGGGCACTTTCACTCTGGTCAAATAGAATCATCTAAGAGTTAAAAATAATATTAGAATATTGAAAAAGGATGGAAGCTCTCATTCTTCCTTAATATATCATGGATTTGTTACTAACAATTTTTATAATTTTTTTTTATTATTATACTTTTAACGCTCTCACCTCAAATATCCTAATATGAGAAGGAAATAGAGTTTTTCCACGTGCCAGGTAACGATTTTTGGTTTCCCATCAATGGTAATGGATGCACATAATTTGTTTGCACAAGAATTATTTTTTGAAAGTTTTTTTTTTAAAGTCAATTTTCACTGAAAGCACATTTGGTATTTTTGTACATATTTTTCTAAGCCGGATATTTTTTAAACCATTGCCATTGCATTTATTTTCTTGTCTATGGTTTCGTCAACTTACACATGTACAGTATCGCAAGAAATGTCGGCGAAAAACTTCTGTAAGTATCTTTGCTGCTGTATTAAGGCACTCTCTGTTGACTGCACATTTTTATACAATCAAGTCTTTTGAATATTGTCCTTTTTGAAAAGCACTTTAACAATTAATTAATTTGTTTTTGTAGTGTTCTTTTTAGTTGTTATGCAATATTTTTTTTTTTATATAGACTAACAAACACATTTCTGTGATTATTTACCAATTTAGGAGGGCAACAGATTTGTATAGATTAAATCCATTACATTGAATCCAACAACTAAGCATAAGACACATAGAGAACTCATCTAGAAGGAAAATTCTGTCAACAAAATTTTATACTTATATCCCACAGATACTTTCTACATCAAAGAATTCAAGATTCTTCTAATCTCACTGCCTTTTTTGCCTCCAATTTTATTAAAGCGAATATAACTAATTTTTAATTCTGAACGACTAGGAAAAATGTAGAGATATAGAGGGAGTTCTATATCCCTATACCCCTCTCTTATTCAAAGACTAACTGGTACTATATCCTCGACACATGGGACATTGATGAGATCGCTATTTCGATCTATGATTTTTTGTACACTGTCTTCCAAACATAAAATCTATTGGTAGAACGACTTATCAACCCTAAGTTGATGAACTTCTTCAAAGAATGATGCCGAATATCGAGCCAAAGATTGAAAACCAGATCCTTTTGCTTAATAAACTTGATGACTAACCACTAACCCACATTTGAACCATATAGGATCCTACACTATCGTACTCTGTTTTTCATCCTCCCCATCACGACCCAAGCTTACGCTTATATGAGAATTTATTCGCCATTTAGTTCGCATTCCGCTTTAGTCAAATTAATGGCCACTCCATCCATTCAACTCTTCAGCAATAATGCAATTATTTTACTCACTCAACTAATTTATTTTGAAAAATCTAATTAATTCTATTCAATTCTCATCAATAGCCTGTATACAATGAGCATGGTGATAAATATCGATTCCAAATGCCAAGATCAGCATCCTGTCCGGAGTTATCGATGTATCGCATAAAGACTCCTGTGGTTGGCAGAAAACGTGCATTTTCTGAAAACTTTGATGGCAAAACAACGCAGGAGCAATTGGCTCTTGGAACACCTCTTCATCCAACAATGATGAGAGTATCTTCCGATACTGACTTGGAGAAAATAAACAAACAAAAAACCTTCGAAACTGCTCAAGCATTCATGGAAACTACAGATCTTCTCGCTAAAGTTGTTACTGCTTTAGCAAATATTCGTCCACCCCAGGACGATGTTAGAAGCGTAACTAGTACAGGTGATTGTATATTTGGAGGAGCCTACCAGGGTTTTTCAGATTCACAAATTCTTGCAAGTGAAGGAATGTGGCCTTATCCTGCAACAGCAGAAAATCCAAAACATTTTCAGAGGGCAAGAGCTTCATCAGATTTTTTCATTGCACCACATACGATTCCGCAACCAAGGATGAATAACGAATGGACCTGGGGTGGTGACAACAATCAAATTCAAGAATTTATTAACAAACGTGCCAATACGGAAAAAAGACAAAATGATTTGTATAAGGCATCATTCCAGATACCCCCATTAGGTAAGGCAACTATTCTTAATATCGAAGACAAGGAATCAAGGGATAATGAAAATCCAGAAGGCGGTAGTAGGAAATCTCTTTTAAAGCGACTCAATCCATTCCGAAAGAAGTCATGCTCTAGTACATCAGATTCAAATGAATTTGAAAAGTTCCCAAGTTATCCAACCATAACAGTCGGAGAAGATATTCCTTACCCTTCGGTAAGTAATGACGATAAGACCCTAAAAGTGCCCGATCATCGTCCAAGTACCTTGTCTGGTGTAAGAAGAAGAGGAAGCGCATTCACCAGCTCAGAAAATGCTAGCAATTTACTTTCAGTACAAGAGCATAAAGGCCCATTCTTACCGACGGATAGACGCAGAAGTATGTTTACTACAACTTCAGATAGACGAGGTAGTTTATTTACGGGCGCAGGTCGCCGTGGAAGTCTTCTTTCAGGTTATTCACGTCGAGGTAGTCTTTTTTCTGTACCATCACAAGAAGAAGTTGATCAAGAAGTATTAGAAAATACTACAATAGCGGATCTTATTAGAGCCCTAGAGGTAATGCACACCCGTGCTGCTATTCAAGAGAATGATGCTCAGGTACCAAAACGAAAGCTCGGTACCGCAAGTTTAACACCACCGACACTTCCACCCTTACTCACCCTTTTCTCACAAAATAGCGAAGATCAATTACAATCGCCTGGGAAATATTCAAGAAGACCAACATTCCACAGTTTGACAAATAATTCGCCACAACAAACAGTTATGAAACGACGATTATCAAATCGTCCACCTTTAGATCCTCCACCATATACAGAGAAAGAGACTCCAAAATTCAAGAGGCGATTTAGTATTCGACCTACAAATCTTCAAACGCCTCCAGGTAAAGCACCCCCGCCTGTGACTACACAAAAACAGCAAGTGATGCAACAATTATCACAAACAGCTCTACAAAGAAAACTCTCTCTTCGCCCTTCTCCACTTGCCAGGGAGCTTGCTCCAGAATCGACTGCATCGGTAGTGCCACCTAGCGTACGAAATATTTTCACTCGTCTTACTCCAGCACAATCGAGTACTGGAAGAGCTCCAGCAACTAGTACAACTAGCAGCACACATTCACCTCTATCACGAATCGCCCAATTACAAGCTTCACGGAAAAGTAGCGCTCCAGAATCAACTAGCCAACCTGATTTGAACAACCAAGAGCCAAAGTGACAAACTTTAGTTGTTTAAGTAACCCCCTCCATTTCGTTCAGAAGCATTCCTTCACCACATGTAGATAATACAGAACAAATTTAAGAACTGTTAAATAGATAGATTTACTAGCTTTTAAATTATTTGTTAGTGTTTGTTAATAAATTCGTTTTTATTTTTACTGAAGTTTTTTTATAGCTTATAATCACGGCACAGAGCATGATTCAGGACATCCATTAAGGATCTGATGTTCGGTAAAGTGTAGTAGTAAGGTCCGCGCTAAAGAGAGCTCTATCCTTACAAAAAGGATAGGTTATGCAGAAGAAAAACCTAAGCATTTTTTTATAGGTGTTGTAAACTTATGATACAGTTATTGATTATATCAAAGTCTGGGACTTAATTGAACACGCACACAATTAATTTCGGTAATCATATAAGGAACTACGAGGAGCAACATTATTATGCTGGTGCGTCTAAACAAAAGGGGTTGAAATTGCTTCCTTCCCAAAAAACTTCTCGTGTGAGGAGGCTCTAAGGCTTTATCTTTTAAAGCCTATTACTAAGGTTCGCGCTAAGCTAAATTTTGTATGAAAATTTAGCAAGCTAAAAGATATTGGCGAAATATTATCCTGAATTTTGGCGAGAGCGGTACTAAGGGCAACGCGCCAAATTTGGCGTTGGGTTTTGATTAGAGATGGCACCACCAGTAAATCTGCAAAAAATTTAGCTTGAATTTATCCGCCCGGGCCGTTCTTTAGCGCGCTAAAAATATTTATTGTCACAGTTCTGAGATTTGATAAATTTATTGATCGAATTTTTGTAGTTAACGTAGTTTTGTACGTCCTTGCTGTAAGTAGGGATGAATTGAATTTCTTTTCGTGGTCGTATTTTCAATATCATTGTTAATTTTTTTTATTATACATTATGCATATTATTTTAATATTTTTAATATTTCCAAATAATTTAACTATCTGTTTTTAGAAATATTATGACCGCGCGTTGTATTTCCGTAAAAAACTTGCAAAATTCTTCTCCTTGTTTTTAATATATCTTTTCTCTGAGTCTCCAATGTAATATTTTACCTGCTAAAAACGGCCCGATATTGGAGACCCGCTAAAATTTAGTTTAGCGCGGACCTTAGTAGTAGGCTTAAAGAATGGCCCGATATTGGAGACCCACTAAAACTTAGTTTATCGCGGACCTTAGTACTAGACTTAAGCCCAACCCAGACGAGAATTTTTTTAATGTTGCTTCGCGTAGTTCCTTATAAAATTACCGAAATTAAGTAAAATAGAAAATGCTACAGATGCCAACAATTCGGTCATCTTGCGATGAACTGCCTTAGAGAATTTAAATGTGTAAAATACCTTCAAAGACACCCACCAAATGAATGTTTGTCAAATAAAGAGACGGAGGCGACCCTGCCTGCGTAAACTGTGGACAGGTATGTAGGCCACCCCGCTAATTATCGAGGATGCCCGATGTACAAAAAATTACTCAAGGAAAGAAGAGACAGAATATTAAAATCAAAACCTGCCAGGGCAGACTTGGGGAATAAAAGCTCAGTACAACCTTCCTTAATCAAGAAAGGAATCAGTTATAGGGACAACCTACTTAATACCAATCTCCTCTCAAGGGTTCTTGAACCTCTCAAACGAACTTTTCGGAATTCCCCTGCAAGAATTGTTTAATAAAATTAACGGCTTTATGGAAAACATAGAGAAATGCGATTCTCTTTACCAGAAAAGGGAAGCAATGTTAATGTTTATAATAAACACATGCCATAATGACTACTAACTTAACAACATCTCTTTTATTGAATTAAACGTGCAATCTATATAAAATAACTCCAGAAGATAAGAGCTAGATAATATCCTAAATAAGCAAAAGCCTGACTTTGCAGCGATTTCTGAACTTCCCGCAGTACAACACAATAAGAGTAGATAAAGGTCCGGGAGTAGCCCTATTATTAAATGTTCTCAAATACCAACAACAAACTTACAAACACCCCTCGTCCTGGCGAAAGTGGTACTGAAAATAAACAATCACATTAAAAAGTATTAATAGGGAGTATCTACAGGGTGTCCCGTACGTACCGCATTTCCTTTATACCACGGATTACTCACTCAATTTCGAGAAATAGATTGTATGGGAGGGGAGCTGGAAAATGCACGGTGTGGGCGGTAGGGGGGTTTTGTGATTTTGCTTGCTTTTTATCCTAATACCATGTAACTTTCTTGTTATACACCCTATTAAGGTGATTTGCATCTCATAGTAAACTCTCTACCGTTTCCAACGAATGCCCAACCAGCTCTCTACTCCCTTTCGTGTTATGACAAGATTTAAAGCCCCCGGAATGTTACCTTTAATTTGACTATGCGCATGTACCTACCTAAATGCTACCGTTTTTGAGATATTCCCGTTTTTATGGTGCATAATTTCATTAATTTTGCTAATAATAATAGAAATCGCGCCTAATTTTATGCAATTCCACGCAAATTAACAAAATTCATGAAATTATGCATCATAAAAACGGAAATATCTCAAAAACGGTAGCATTTAGGTAGGTACATGCGCATAGTAAAATTAAAGGTAACATTCCGGTCTTTAAATCTTGTCATAAAACGAAAGGGAGTAGAGAGGTGGTTGGGCATTTGTTGGAAACAGTAGAGGGTTTACTATCACCTGAGATGCAAATCACCTCCATAGGGTGTATAACAAGAAAGTTACATGGTATTAGGATAAAAAGCACCCAAAATCACAAGACCCACCCTACCGCTCACACCGTGCATTTTCCGGCTCTCCTCCCATACAATTTATTTCTCGAAATTGAGTGAAGAATCCGTGGTATAAAAGAAATGCGGTACGTACGGGACACCCTGTATATTCCGTCCAAATTAGAAGCTAATAAACTATTAGATACTCTTAACAAAATCGTAGACAAGGGAGACAACTTTTATTCCATTATAATAGGAGCTGACTGGAATGCTAGCCACACCAGCTGGGCGGACAGCAAAATAAACTCAAACGGTAGACAACTACATAATTGAATTAGTGAGAACGGGTCAAGAGTGAACCTGGACACTATCACACCGAGGCGACCTACATTCCCACAGGGGGTCTCCATATTAGTTTTTTTTTCTAACTACGAAAAAGTTCTCAAGGGAACTCTTCCACTCATACTCCTGCACGACTCATGAATCATTTTCCGACCACTACATGGTTAAATTAACCATACATATGGGAGAATTTAATTTCTCGCTTCAAGACCCGAAAACCGGTGATGACTTTGCCAATGTAAACTGGGTTAACTTCCAAATGGACATTACAGAGGAATTAGGAGAGCTACCGCAATCCAACGTTAATATAACAAATAATAAAATTGACATTTTGATCGAAAAATTTAACGACACGGTATTATTAGTAAAAAATAGACATATTAAGAAAATAACCCCATCAGACAAAAAATTTAAAAATGTCCCAGAGGAAATTAAGAGACTCATTAAAATTAAACAAAATTGGAGTAAAGAAATAAAAAAAAATATTGCACAGAACTTTTAATAGATACCACCAGGAATATCAATCGCTCTCAGCTAGAATCAACTGCTTAAAAAAAATTATAGACGAAAAAGTGCGATTACATATGAACAAACGATTCCAAGACCGCTTATCCGGAATTGTAACAGGCCAAGAAGCATTCAAAGAAATATTCAAAATAATTGGGAAAAAGAAAAGAGTCTCATCGGAAAAAGTCTGCTCAAACAACCATGAACTCACATCAATACAAGAAAGCGTTCGAAGATTACTATAAGAAATTATATAAAGAAAAGCTCCCGCAGCATTGTGCATAACTTCAGCAAGAATCATCCAGCTCAGTCCTAAGTTTTATCTCCAGTAATCCAGAGGCCTTCACCCAGATGGTAAATTTCGACGACAGTAATAACGGGTTGAATATTAACCAATCCCCCTTCACTAAAACTAAAAAGATTCAGGAAATAATCAAATATAGAACTAACAACAAAAACTCGTGCGGTTTAGATGGAATCTCAAATTCCCTAATAAAACTACCATATAAAGCGATTGAATACCTTAATTTTTAACCACTGTATAAATAATATCTATTTTCCAAAAATATGGAAAAAAGCAAAACTCATCCCAATTCTAAAAAGCAAAAAATCATACGATGTGAGTAACTTTCGTCCAATACAAATGCTTTCTAACATTGGTAAACTTCTAGAAAAAATTATAGCAGATCACTTCGATGACTTTTGCGGAAAACATTATTCCAGCCCACCAATTCGGCTTCAGGAAAAGCATTCCACAAACCATGACCTTCTAAAATTACACAATGATGTAACTTTAAACTTGAGACTGCGAAAATGCACGACAACGTGCGCGTTGGACCTAGAAAAGGCCTTCGACAGTGTGTGGACCATTGGTCTTTTACATAAAATGATCCTATATGGGGTCCCGCCATTCCTGATAAGGATGTATTATTGTTTTCTTACAACTAGAAGCCTCCAAATAGCTATAGAAGAGGAAACCTCAAACAACATCAGAATATTTTCAGGAGTTCCCCAAGGCTCCATATCGGGCCCCAAACTATACAACTTATTCCTAATTGACTTCCCTCATATTTTAATGGACCAATACGGAAACACGCAGTCGCAGGCTATTCTATATGCAGAAGATACCCTCATATATACCCACGATAAAAACCCTGAAGAAGCCATGGTAAAAGTCAGAAAACATATCGAAGTAATAAATGAATTCTACAAGTCATGGGGAATAACAATAAATGAAAAAAAATCGGAATTGATATGCTTCCGAAATGCATCGGGCAGAGGAACTGCTGGAGCAGTTAAAAAAAGTAAAAATTAATATAGAAACACATGAAATCCCAGTTAAAGATAATATTAAATACCTTGGCGTAACATTCAATAAGCTTCTTAAAGCTAACAATCAGGGCAGATATGCCTTAAACAGAGGAACAAAAGCCTCAAAAATATTGATACCACTGCTTAAACATAACAGCTTATCTACAAACATCAAACTTCTCATCTACAAGCAACAAATTAGACTTACAATTATCTATGGATTTAAATCCAGGTTTACAATATCCCCCACTATAGCACAACAGATGGAGGTCCTTGAGAAAAGGATCCTCAGACTCTGTATCGGAAAACATTTCCAATCAAAAACAAAAAAGTTCTCGAATGAATTTATATACAGAATATCAAACATAACCCCATTAATGAGATACATGGTCAACCTTAGCTCAAAATTCTTATCTAACCTCCCTAATCTCAACAATATCCTGATTAACGAAATTTACAACGAGAATATATAGTAAATGCAAGATTATTGGATAGCTACTACCCCTCACTTGTGAACCTTATAAATAATGATTCCGTAGACCTACTACAAGACTTTAGCATTAAACAAAAAATCCCTAAATACTACAAAATAGCCTCAATAAAATCAAAACAGAAGATAAGCTTTTTATTTTGTAACGAAAAAATTAATTTAAGATTAAAAAAGTACAAAATGTAATTCAAGGGATTAATAGAGACTGATATTGTAATTTGCTCCCTGTGATAGAATACAGGATTAGCAGCTCTTAATAAGTCAAAAGTAGTATTGGGAGCTGGATACCTTGTATTCCCCTAGTTTGTAAGTTATATAAAAAAAAAAAAAAAAAAAAAGGTCGGGATATTGTAATGGCCATGGTCAGACCGGTCGCAAGTGTGCGCTATAGAATTTTTGACATTGCCTAGTAATAACACGGTTCTCTAGTATTAATACGCTTCTCGCTCAGCTGTATGAAAATAAATGTAAAACATAAAACGAAAATCTTTTTAGCAATACATTGCAGCTAGCTCATAATATGTAATTATAACTAAGAATCTTTAAATTAACAAGTAAAAAAGCTAGAATTGGTCTAAGACCAATTCTTATGATACCCTAGATGAATGCCCGTATTAAATTTCGTATGGTCACCGATCTATTCAAGTATTGATTTTGAAGTTGTTTTTCGCATATATTTCTAGAACAGTTTGTCGCACAGAAAAAATGGTAATAACCAATTTTATAGGATTCCGTATTCTGCAGAAGTTTTTAGTACAATAAAAATGTCTTGGACTGATCGTTTTGAAAGTATACGTAAAAAACCGAAATTTTTATATGGCAACACCAAGGAGGAGTTGCCCGATTTAGTCCATTTTTGACATGTTATTTGCTAATGTAGTAAAAACATCATGTACGAAATTTCAGCTCTCTACGTCGACGCGTTCTCAGGCAGTGTCTAAATATATAGCGGAAAACGAAATTTTTATATGGCAACCCCACGAAGGAGTTGCCCGATTTGGCTCATTTTCGAACTTAATTTTACTTTTTTTTTTTAAAGTCTGTGTACAAAATTTCAGCTCTCTAAGTATACTCGTTCTCGAGTTATCGTGCGCACAGACGGACGGACGGACGGACGGACGGACATGCAAAAATCGAAATAACTTTTAATATTATGAATGGGTGTCCAATCCATTTTGTTCTACCATCATTATTTCGAGGTGTTACAAACGGAATGACAAACTTAGTATACCCCTATGATTTCATCTAGGGTATAAAAATCAAATGTATCATTGAATTCGAATAAAAGAATTGAATTGACGTTTAGCGTAGTTTTATTCGTAAAGAACTTTCAAAAGTGACATTTCGAATCGAAGTGCACACTGCACACCAACCATTCAGTTGCTACTAAAGGGTTTTCCAATAAGAGGTGTTATTTTGATATTCAAAGAAAAATGCCATTTTTTGAGATAAATGATCAGATCTTTATTTCATTATAAAGAGGAAGGTATGCCGTTAATAATGGAAAATAACATCAGCCAAATGACTACCACGACCACGCCTACAAGACCATATCCTTTTCATGAAATTTTCCATAACCAAATCGCAAAGTGGCTGCCCTATGTCCTCGATAGGCTCACGAATTCCATCTTTGAGGTCTTAAACGGCGCTGGGCTGTTTGCGTAGACCTTCTCTTTCACGTGGCCCCAAAGGAAGAAGTCGCAAGGTGTTAAGTAACAAGATCTCGGTGGCCAATTGTGATCACCTCTTCGAGAGATAACACTGTCCGGAAACTTTTCCCGTAAAAGATCAATGGTTTCGTTGCTTGTATGGCACGTAGCGCCGTCTTGTTGAAAGTAAACGTTGTCCAGATCAATACCATCCAATTCCAACCATAAAAAATCATTAATCATCTGTCGATAGCGCAATCCATTCACCGTAACTGTTACTCCAGCCTCATTTTCGAAAAAGTAAGGTCCAATGACCCCGCGGGACCATAAACCGTACCAAACAGTCACACGTTGAGGATAGAGAGGCTTTTCAACAATAACTCTTGGGTTTTCCGAGCCCCAGATGTGACAATTTTGCTTGTTGACGAAGCCATCGAGGTGGAAATGGGCCTCATCACTCAAGATGAGTTAACACCTCGTATTGGAAAACCCTTACTTTTCAATCATGTGATGTGCACACCGAGCACATCGGAGTGTACACCTGAACGCAGGGGCGCCGGACGGATCGATGATTTCGATTGACGTGAGTGTCAAAAACGGTAATAAATTTACATGGTTTTCTACATTGAACAAAATTTTATTCAGGCTCTATTCTGACGTTTTGTGAAGATTGAAATCATTTCATAAATAACTAATATTAGTTATTAATTTAATGATTGAAATCATGGCATATGTAAAATAATAACTACCTACAGACATTTTTTAGTTGCAACACAACAAGTTCCGCACAAATTAGTTATACTTGTTAAACTTTGTATCATGGTATGGTCATACTATATTTAACATTTATGAACAAATAGATAAATGTTGTGTGAGTTTTAAAATAATTAGATCAACAATAAAATTTTAAAACAAAGTTGTTTAGCAGTGTAAGTCTATACTAAAAATGTTGCAATAATTTCCAAAAGATACCTATTTCATAAAACCTTATTGAAAAGATACAAGCATAAAGAAGAAGAGCATAAACTTTGTCGTGCGTAACGTCAAAACAAAGTTTTTTAATGAAAATCACAAATAAAATGGAAGTTGATGATGGCCTTTCATCAATTTGCGATTCTACGGTGAGTAAATTTTCTATACAAGTAAAAATTTCCATAAAGTGGGTTAAGTTTTAAGCATAAAATGGTAATATCACAACCAAAACAATAATCTAACCTCAATTTGTGTGGAACAGGCTGCTCTGACGGAAGGATGTCGTCTTCCAGTGCGAATGCATGGGACGGATGATTGGCCCCTAGCAGAAATAGTAAGCTTAAAAGATACTCAAGGACAAAAATTATTTTATGTACATTATGTTGACTGTAAGCTTTAATTTCCCCTTAACATCTCGGTCGGTCCAAGTAAACATGTTTTAAATTTTTAGTCAATAAAAGATTAGATGAATGGGTTACGGAAGAATATCTTGACACACGTAAAGTTCAATTTCCCAGAAGGGATGGTACTGCAACTGGACAAAGTACGGGGGTAACGACACCAAAAAAACATGGACATTCTATTGCAGGGGGAATTTCACGACCCACGAGCCCTATCCCTGGCAGTGAAATGCTTAATGGAAGCGCAGTTCTTGCTGCTGCACTGCAAAAGAAAATGAATAGAAAACGAAAGGTGAGAGGACTGGGAGATAAAGATGGAAATCAAGGAATTATTAAAGAAATTCCAAACATCAACATCAACGTTCCGCAGGCTACAGTACTTGATAGCGAAGAAACATCACAAGATGGTCAAACACCTCCGACACCGAGACAATCGGGTAGTATGGTGACACATCATGACGACGTTGTAACTAGAATGAAAAACATTGAAATGATTGAGCTGGGAAAGCACAGAATAAAACCGTGGTACTTTGCCCCATATCCACAAGTACGTTCTGAGCTGTGCTCATCAATGATGCAAGTTTCTAACGATTCTTCTCTTTTCAAGGAACTCTGCCAAATGAAATGCATTTACATCTGTGAATTTTGCCTCAAATACCGAAAAAGCAAAAAGTGTCTCGAACGCCATTTAGCCAAATGTAATTTGCGGCATCCGCCTGGCAATGAAATTTATCGCAAAGCGACGATTTCGTTCTTTGAAATTGATGGTAGAAAAAACAAAGTTTATGCACAAAATTTGTGCCTACTAGCAAAATTGTTTCTAGACCACAAGACTCTGTACTATGATACCGATCCATTTCTGTTTTATGTTATGACTGAATACGATTCGAGAGGCTTTCATATAGTCGGATATTTTAGTAAAGAAAAAGAAAGCACAGAGGATTACAACGTCGCTTGTATATTGACGATGCCACCATACCAGCGCAAAGGATACGGAAAATTGTTGATAGAATTCAGCTATGAGCTGTCGAAATTCGAAGGAAAAACCGGATCACCAGAAAAGCCACTTTCTGATTTAGGATTGCTCTCATACAGATCATATTGGGCACAAACAATTCTAGAAATTTTTATCTCACAGAAACCCACCGGTGATAATGAGAAACCACAAATTACTATCAAGTAGGATCCGCCATCATTGATTTGTATTTAATCGATTTTCTAACGTTTCATTTTTAATTTCTAGTGAAATCTGTGAACTCACCAGTATTAAAAAGGAAGACGTCATCTCAACCCTACAGAACCTAAACCTAATCAACTACTACAAGGGACAATACATTGTCTGCATCAGTCGTGATATTATAGAACAGCACAAGAAAGCCATGGAGAAGAGAAAAATCCGCATAGATCCGAAATGTCTGCATTGGACACCTAAAGACTGGTCGAAACGTTCTAAGTGGTGAAATTGGATATATTCCGCTCGCTTTGAGAGATTTTTTGTCGGTGTTACCTTCTCAACGAATTTCCTGCGTTGTTCTTTGAATCTGTGGTAATAAATTAGTATTTAAGAAAAAACTAGAAATTGTTTTTTTTTTTTACGGAAAACTTTCGCCATACAGAACTTTAGTCATGCAAATTGATGTATCTAATAGAGGGGACTTCAAATTATCAATAGAGCTTATAGTATGAAATAATTCTATAAACTTTTGAAACTGAATACTAAACGCACTTTTCACCTTTTCTTCGTACAAAGCGGAACGGTCAATGTGTAATTTTCCAATTATTTATACTCGTAACACCCTAAACCATATTAACATTTTCTTTGTATGCTCAAATTTTGCAATTGGAAGTGAATCGGGAAGTGAGAACAATCCAGCAGAAAGGGATCGGATCACTACAAAATATCGCTTTTGACATATTAACTACTAAATCAACGGAGCACCAGCGTAATGCCAGTATATTACTTTAGCAATCGTTAATCTACCTTTCTGAATGATGCCAAATTTCTGGGTTTAATATTCGCCGCACTAAAATTTCTTTTCGGAAAATGAAAAGAGATGTGGTTGGTAGACACAAAAAGGGAGTTCTAATTTTTACTTTGTTATTGAAGTAATTTATTAGTAAAAATTAACTCTACGAATTCAGCCTTATTTTCTATATCTTACAGTTTTAGTATAAAACAAAAAAATATACATTTAGCAAGAAATTTTTCCTTTCTTATATATAAAGAAACCAGTCGCATGCATGGCTAGAATAATCCAGTTTTTTAAGTTTAAAACTTATGGAAATATTTTGTGCAAGAAATATTTCGTTATATGTATTTTTCGGCATATAAAACTTTCTGTCTTTTTAATTTGTTATTAATTATAATAAAAAAGGGACATCTAAATGATACAACAGCCTATACTCAAAATCGTTTTGGACGGAAAATGTTGATTCGTTTCTCTGGCAGAACTAGAGATCATCTCAATGAAACTTCCCTAACTAGAGCTTCTCCATGATCCTGTAATAAACTCTTCACCGAAGCTACACAGATTTTCTTTAACGACTTCTCAGGTGGCCTTTTAATACACTCATCAAAATAACATTTTTCAACATTATGAAGAAATTCAGTTATTAATTTACTATCTCCACCATTAGGGCCAACAAAATATTCACATTCATACGATGAATTTTTCAGATCACGAATGCAGCAGTCCAAAAATTCTGCATTAGCTGAAAACCATTTGTTCAATCTTACAATCGGTACTCCAACTTTATGCCGAAGAATTCCTGTAACATAAGTGTCATCAATCCAGAAAAATGGTTCCAGCTGAGATTGAAGGATTAATAATAAAGCTGTAGCAGGATTCGTGATATAAAGCCATCCAGATAAATAGTCAGGATATAAATCTCCAGCAAATTCATTGCGTGAAACAAACCATTTATTAACCGTAACTCGAATAGGCTTTTTGTTATCTAGAACATAACCAGCTAGAAAATTGCTTGTAGCCTTCCCGTCAATCTCTAAACTTTCCAGATATCTTTTCAAATAGAAAACATCAAAAACTATATCGTCATCGATTTTCACTAGGAATTTAGCTTTCTGGCATTCCAGTGCTGCCCACTTTAGTCCCATAATGTGTTTGTAAGTCAAATTTCGGTAATCTTCTATGAAATTTCCTTGAACGATATCATGAAACCTGTTGCTTTCGTCAATGATTTGCTTTTGTGTTATGAACTTTTCACGTTTTGCCTTTTCAGCCAAAAGGAAAACTCTAATCAACCCCATCTCATTGAGTTTCGCCTGAGATAATGCTTGACGATGTGCTGCACGGAGTTCATCATGACCAATGTATGATGTTATTATCATAACCCCTACAAAATTCTTGTGTAAATTTACAACAAACATTATTTGTATTTCATATTTATATTTACCCAGCAAATCTCTGTCGAATTCCCTACAGACGTTGGTTTTAATTTTGTATTCGAATTGTGTAAAATTGACCAACTGATTTGAATGGATTTCATTAAAGTCTATGATTTCTGCAGCCACCATGATATTTTCATCGATGTTTTCTAACTTTTCTCTTTTGAAATGTGATAAAAACACCAAAATAACCAAAACTGCTAGGGCTATCGATACTAATTTCCAAAATCTACGCGATCGCAACATCTTTTTGTCTTGAGCATTTGAATGACGCTCCATTACGACCACTTAAGCTAGTTAAATGACAGAAAGATCTTCAGTGTTTTGACGTTTATTTATTTTATATCAAGATCGAAAATGTGTCTTGGATAAAACAAAGCAGGTAGGTAGGTAGGTAGTCAGTTACTGAAATTTGGAAATGTTATAAAAGTTTCTAATGTAATCTCTTACAGTAGCACTTACCCAATTAACTAAATTTTCTTCATTAGTATATACATCGATACGATAAGAGCTTAGAATATTTTATCTGAACATGGTTTAATCACTACTTGATACCATTGAAAATTTAATCATTGTTTATTATCAGAATTGGGCTTGGGGCAAATAATCACTATCAAACAAATTTATATTTTCCACGACAGTCTTCATTTGACTAGGATCTTTTTCATGTAGTGCATGAATTACTGTGCGCTAATACAGACTAAATTTTTTCTTTTTAATAAATTTAGTCGACCCTACTGCTCTCCCTTATTTTGTTTTGATTGCAATAGCAAACAGTTTGACAAACTGATCATTCTAAAAAAATTATTAAAGTCTCTACGCGCGAGAGAACCATGAATATTACAAGAGGATGATCAAAAACATTGGCTGTATATTATTTAGAAGGAGGATCAAATCGACGATGGAATAGCCATCACAATTTCTAGATGGGAATCCATTTAAAACGTTTCATCCTTCATTAATGTCCATCCATTTTAATTGGATAATCACGAGAAAAAAATATATAAAAGAAATGCAGCATTTCGAAGCTATCTCAAAAAGTATCTGGAAGAGAGGTAACAATTGACTCTGCTCAAAAACTGGAAAACAATTTTTTTTCAGTTGTAATGCTCAAAATCCGACAGCTTTCACAAGCTATATTTAACCAATAGAAGTTCACTCGTTTAAAAATGCATGGATGACATCGGCTTTATCTAAAGAATAAAAGCATTGACTTTTTGCTATTAGAGAGCTGGTTTAAATAAGCAAACAAAAATCTACCTTCACTGTAATTAGTTCAGGTTATCGCGACCGTACAGTACCAAAAAGTACCACCGAAATAATTGGACAAGTTTGATATACTCCCAAGTCGAATTTCCGAGTGGAGAGGAGCCAACTAAGTTTCGAATCCATAAACCATATATACATTCCCGTAAAAGTCATATTATACTTTCACGCACATAAATGACTGACTGGGAAAGGGAAATTTTAGCGCAAAATGACCGCTCTGGGGACTTATTCTTGAATAACGAAGGCAGATTACATACGTTAAGCTATCAAAACCATTCGAAATGAGACTGTAAAAACTCTCAAGAATAGATTTTAACACAACGCTCTACTGGAAAATGTTTATTCCTTGGTTTTAGATTCGCCCCCCCCCCCCCCATGCCGTGACAAAAATAAATAAAAACGAAAATTTAAAAAAAAATCAAGTTGGGATTAATAAATTTTTATTAAAACACTTCTATTAAGTATAAAAATAACATATTTTAAATAATTCATTGAAAATTGTATTACTAAATGCAGGAAATTACAAAATCTGGCTTCAAAGGGAATAGAATTAGTTGTTCTAATAGCCATATATATTCTTTTCTTAACTAAACAAAAAATAAAATAAAATTAAAAACAGGAATTGCTAAACACAGTATGAGTACTCATCATCCATTCTACAATCTTAATGAAAACGTTCTTCTTACAACTTCACAAAAAAAATATTCACTCTGTGACCGACCTCATCTTTCCAGGTCTACATCATACTCTTAAGTGTCGCTTTTCCACAGTTTTATAGTTTTATCATTTTCTAGTGCTGCTGATGCGATTATGTTTTCGGTGGGATGGCAAGCGGTACACAAAACTGTATCTGTATGTCCTTGCAGCCTCTGTACAACTTCTTTGCTTTGTAAATTCCAAATATAAACCATATTATCTTCACTTCCCGAAACGATCCACTGAAATTAAAGTGAAAAAAAAAAACCCGAGAAAATCATCTTCAATCTTAAATGAAGGAAAAATTCAAACTATACCTTTCCTCCTGTGACTGAAAAATTTGCAAAAATACAGTATTTCTCGTTTTTATGGCCCGTATATGTTTTCAGACACTTCCCTTTTGAATAATCCCACAATTTTAATGTATTATCAAGTGTTGCTGCCAAAATATATTTTCCATTGGGCGAGAACTTTACAAAACTCACCGGAGGATTGTCATCATCGATTAAAGTTTTCAAACATTGTCCGCTAGCAGTGTCCCAGATGCGACACAGTCCATCATAGCTGGACGAAACGATAAGGGATCCATCACGATTGAAATGAACAGCTGATACTGGATCTGAATGAGCTGGAAGAGTTTTGAGACATTTTCCTGTTCGTACATCCCAAATGCGTACACTTTCGTCAAAACTGCCCGAAACAATTAAATTACTTTGCGGATTGAAATTGCAACAAAACACGTAGTTGCTGTGTCCTTTCAGAGTTTTCAAACATTTACCCGAACTTAATTCCCAAATTTTAAGAGTTTTATCATCGCTAGCGCTTACCAGCAGTCGACTATCTGACGACCATGCAACATCACTAATACCCAATTTGTGTCCTGCGATTGTTTTTTCGAACTTGCCATCGTATGCGCCCCAAATTTTTATTAACTTATCAGCAGCTGAAAAGCGAGATGACATATTTATTATGAGTTAAAGGATATTTTATGCTGTGCTGTTTTTATTATGTCTTAAGCTTTTGCTTACACCAGGCAACATAAATTGCTTTACATACAGAAAATATAGACAGAGTGTGAATAAATTAAAATTTAAAAGAAAGAAAATAATAGTTAGAAGTAGAACTAATTTACTAATCATGCTAAGTCGTAATGAATAGATTTTAATATGGCTAATGAAATAAGTAGTGAGAATGTAAGCATTAGTGGAGGACCTCCAATCAATGAACATTAAGAGAGTAGCGATAAAAAATGATCCAAGTACAATAGGACTTAGAATATATAGTTGGATAGATTGATAATAGGTTGAGCTTGAGTGTCTAATAAAAAAAGAACATAATTTAGACCACTCCTAGGCCAAGCCCGATTGTTCATCCCCGATACTTATAAATGGCTAGGTCATAAATCTAAACATGTGAAATTATAATAGGTACTAGCCCGTCCAGATGCAGATCATAGTTAAAATTGGGGCCAAGGTAATTGTCTCTTGGGAAATAAAGTTGGAAATGAAATGTGTCATTGTTTCGATCTGCCTTCTGTCACATATTGAAAGATCACTAGCGAATATAGTAATACAGAAGAACACCGTATTAAACCGCTTTATGTCATTGAATCTTCAGTAGGGACCACCTTTATTCTTATGACACAAGAAATTTCATACCCATTATGTACCTTTCCGAAGACCTGCCTTTTATTTTACCCAATTTTTTCTGATACTGATGATTCTAAGTGTACTGTAGAAACCTTCTGAAAGTGTCCAATAATGTTAGCACGTAAATTAGATTTACCTGATTCATACTACGTGGATGGGGAAACGGACAGTTTGCTTTTCTAATACCGTAGAATCTAATACGGTTACCGAAGAACATACTTAGACAACAGTTTAGAGGAAAGAGTAAAAACTAAGCATAGTGCTTAAGCATGCTGCAGTCAATATGATTGTCAAAGCACACAAATGTTTTAAAGGAAAAATATAAAAAAGAGAAACTTATAATAATAAAAAAAAAAACAAAGCTTAAAGAATGAGACTAATTATGATAAAGATAGTATTAAATTCCACTCGAGTGCCAGTTAACTATTTGATTATGTACAGAATTTATGTAGTAATTTACGACTTCCTCTACAAGCCATCAAATGATCCCAATTATATCGATTCCGTAGCATTTTCAACAAACTTGTTGCTACAAATTTTCTAATGCACGAAATAAAATAATTTCTAAATGATGAACTGCCTCTACATTTTGCATTCACCCACAATAATTATATCTATCAACCTCACCCATATGAATATGAAAAATTAGAATCACTTACATGAACTCGCTAACCATTCACCGTTCGGGCTGAATTTAACCGCTGAAACAGCTTTTGTGTGTCCGGCAAGTGTGAATTTCAATGTATAGTTGGGTTTCTGGGAAAAATGCATAAACATCAAACTCCAGTTGAAATGGATCTAAATTAATAAAATACCACGGCATTTGATGAAGACTTATTTGACTGGCTATTCGTTGATAATGTGTTTGGACCAGAGGGTGTACTTTGTATTTGCGGTGGGTGCACCCCTGGATGTCCCCCATGGCCGGCATTAGGTCCCATTGGTACCATTATTGTTTTAAACTAAAAACTTTTTACAAAACAATCTTAACCTCAATATTTTCCGAAAACTCATCTATTTTAATATAATTTTTTTGTACTTCTTGTTAAACACCATCCGAACTTTACGAGTATCGTTTTCATAAATATTATCAATGCGTCGATTTTAAAACTAACAAAACTGTTTATTGTTTTGATTGAGAAAAAGTAGAACTTGTAAATCGCAACAAAACACACGGTAAATATGGCGCGTCTAGTTCACAATCTCTATGTTGGTACCCCCGTTTACAAATTATTTCAATCATATTTTACAGCGGTTACAATTTATAAATATAATGTCAAAAATGCCATGCATGCATTCGTAAGTTGAAAGAAAAAATTTCTTTCACTCAAATCCTATACGCGTCTGCCGCGGAGAACTGTCAAAGCGACGTGACGCCTGCCGCGTTGATTGTGTTTTCACCTTATTTGATTTTCAGCTTTCGAGCGGAGCCAACTGAAAAACAGTGAGTATGGAACGTGGGACCTGTTCTGTTCCGGACCAAATCTTGACAGTCAACTGTCTTTTCATTGGCAATTGGCAGGCACCTGGGAGAAATGGCTGCCCTAATAAGAAACATAAAATTAATCAATCAAATAACAAGCCGGTCGCCAGGTATTCTGTATACCGCAACTAGAAGCCGTAAGTGTAAAGAAAAGAACATTGGCATGATATTTTCCGGTTCTTACTTTGTCACAAAAGTTGTTTTTTTCAACTCTGTTTACGTAACTTTATCAACTGTCAAGCTGTTTTCTACTCTTTAAATTTCAGATTGGAATAAAGATTTTAAACCTGGCCCGTATCCAGAAACTGAAAAGGAAAGAGAAGCTGCTGCAAAGAAATATTATTTACTGCCAGAAGAATATAAACCGTACGCAGATGATGGACTTGGTTATGGTGATTATCCAAAACTTGAGACAGGTTACGGAATAGAAGCCAAAGATCCTTACTATCCGTATGATTTCCCTGAACATAGGAGAAATTTCAATGAAGTAGTAAGTTATCCTCACAATAGTTTTTAATTATAATATTTTTATATGAGATTATTTTAGGTTCATGCTGATGTTGATTTGTATGGAGAGGATCGATACAGTTTGCCTGAGAAGCCTCGATACTCTACGGCTTATTACTGGGGCTGTTTTCTAGGTGTTATGACTTTTGTAACGGCTTTATATTATTGGCTTGAGGACAAGAAAATGTTTAGGCCAGTTCTTCCAAAACAATATCCTAATGATGGAAAGAAACATTATACATTTGAACCAGCGAAAAAGTAAGAGCAGGAATTATTTTTGTTAATTTATATAGTCTGGAACATTCAATAAATTTATCAGAACGAAAAAAAGGTAAATAAACTATTATTATATTTGTAGAATCAGAATTTTTGTTGGAAGATTATATCTAAGTGGGTAATTCCCAGTAAATAGGCCCGTTATGGGTCTTAGTTCCTTTCTGCTGAGTATGAGGAATGCTTTTGTCCTCTGTTGCGATTACTTTATAAACGCTGTCTCAGCCCCGGAGTAATTTCCTAGTATGCCTTTTTAATTTTGTCCTCCCAAAGTTTGATCTGAACTAGAAGGTGATTTCTTGGGTGACCAACGACAGGCTCAGGACCATTAAATAGAGATTTGGCTGGCTCCTTCCTTTGCAAGGCGGTCCGCAATATTGTTGCCCTTATTGCCTTCATGTCCTGGTACCCAAATCAGCGTCACTGCTTGTTTCGGCCAGTTGCTTCATGACAGTAAGACAGTCCCAAACCAATTTAGGCTCAAAAATAAACGAGCTTAACGCTTTCAGAGCTGTTTGATATTATGTAGATTTTGGCTCCACGCATATTCTTGTGGATTATTTCGCAAGCGCAGCATTCTATGGCATGTATTTCTGACTGAAAAATGGTCGGTGAGGCCCCAGTGCCTTTGCGATATGGCACCTTGGTCCATATATTCCCACGTCTGGTCTACCTTCCATTTTGGACTCATGCGTGTACCATTTAATCCTTTTTCAAATGGTACTGGGGATCAGTGTGCCACTGTAGACGGTCCCCTAAGATCACCTTAAAAGCTATGGCGTTTCGGCATAACGTCTGAAATTGGGTTGGCCACTGACCATGAGATCTTGGAGGACTTTCAGGTGGGCAACCAAATTGTTTAATGACAGAATATTGAATATTAGGTACTATTAACTTACATAGAGCTATTGGGAAGGTATAAATTAATGCAAAGCTAGAGTTGAGACTTTCTTTAAGCCAGCTGATGATTGTAATAGCTATATTTGTCAGAATTTTCATCAATCTCATTTTTTTTCCATCGAAAGTCCGGCTGAGTTCTTCTTAAGTTATCTATTGGAAAGTTCGATCGATAAGGATTTTTTAGACCAGCTATTATCTAGACTCCGCCATCCGATATCTGCGACAAAAGTTATTTAGACTTAATGCTATCTGATCGTAAAACAGGCTCCCGTTTATCTAACGCAGCATTCATCCATGTCTAAGATTTCTGAAAATCTGTGAAAGATCCTGTTAATGTGATCTATCATTAACATCCAGCCAATAATGGTAGAGAAACCGTTTATTATGAAAAGAAAAGGAAGCCATTGAGTTGTCAGACTGGATCAACATGAAGAAGGACAATTTTAGCAGAGACTGCAGCAACTGAAAGATTCAGGATTGAATTAAAGGCTTCCACCCTTTGTATCACGAAGAATTAAGGAGACAGATAAAGTAAGTTGTATAGAAATATATAAAAGATATGGATGACAGGAAAATCTTAGATAATTAAAATTCAGCAGGTAAACTTGACAACATTCTATTGTTAATTAAAAAAATACATCAATGGCAATTGCATTAAAAAGATTTGCAGCATCTCTTAAAAAGTTACTAAAGCGTTAAAGAAAAAAATGCTTTCTTAACAAAATGTTTGCAATACTCGTCGTATCTCAGCAAAAAATAATTGTATTTATGTTTTACACCTTCGTTCTTTGTTTAGCATAGTCCAGTGCGTTGATAAGTATCTTCTTTTCTAAAACTCTATATTGAGTAAGCATTGCTCTGATGTGTCCCAGCTTTGATTTTCCCTGCAAATGATTAGCTATCGTGGCTTCATCATCTTCCAATGTTGTGGGAAACACTCTAAGCAAAAGATTCAGCCGAGTTTCAAGGAAGCTCCAAGTTTTTGATTCGAGACTAGTTTCAAGGGCACAATCAATGTGCATCAAATCAGCGGCTCGCTCTGAACTAATCCAGTGAGTTAGCTGCTCTCGGTTCATATTAAATATCCGTACAAATGCAAGAAGTTGTGGTGATATAAATATGGGTGATGGCAACACCTTAAGCTCACAGTTTTTAGGAATTTTCAGTTGATCCAGCAACTGTGTACGCTCTGAAAGTAGTTCATCTGAGCTACTCAAACCTAATTTTATACTTACACTGTCCTTTTTGTTGTCTGGATAAACAAATCTGAGAAAAGGAATGCCTATCATTCACTTTACGCTTTTTATTTGGATATTTTTTTAGAATTTATATTTCAGTTATTTCCGATTTGAATGATAAATATTTAAGCGGCCAAAATAAAATTTATACGGTTTTTTTTCTCAGAAAACTTACTACTTAAGTACTTACCCATTGTGAACGAGGAGGTCAGCATTTGATCGATTCCCATAGTAAATAAAAATTTGTTCGCCTTTTTTGAAATCTGACGCAGTAAGACTTTCAAGATGATCAAGCTCCAAATTATACGAAGAGGTTACTTCACCCTCCTTATGATTGGCCATGTCCCAGAGAGGAATAAGTGCTGGCATAACATCATTACCATCTTTTTCTGTGTTACTATTTACAGGATTCTTACGGGGAATACTATTTTGTCGGGTCATTACGGTCGATACACACCATCTGAAATTTATTGAGACAATTTGTATTTTTTGAATCATACGTATGCAAAGTTTTAATCAAAAGGAAGTGAAGAAAGGAAACTCATCTAGATAAAGTTCTATGATTTCTAGGAAAATAATGATCTATTGCATAAAAAATGGGAGAAGTTTAAATGGATCAAATCATGTATTCCTGTCGAGAGTGCTCAAAAGGGATAACAAGCAAGTATCACATGGCATGCCGACTAGACGACGGTAGTACACGTGTATAGTCAAAACCAAATCCCTCCGAACTAGTAAACATTTTTTGGTGAATCGAACGTTGTCTTATTTGGCTTGTTCTGTAGTTAAGCTCTAGTTAAGAGTAGGGCTGTTGATAGAATTCGAAGTTTAAAAGCAGGGAAGCATGAATGTTTTACCGAAATTTCGAAGCTTAGAAACGTGAGCTTCTCTTAGGGTCTGATCTGCAGTGTTAAGGTTAAATTATAATATTCAAGCTGACTTGAAATAATTTTTGAATAGTTTTTAGTGTCGTGAGTTTTTAGTTATAATAAAAATATATAAATATATCATTATATGTATGGATTGAAACGAAATGTGGCTCAAAACTTTAAATGTTAATTTCATACTCTTCTTGTCTTCAATTTTCAGCTAAAATTTTCCACACTCACACATCTTGGATGAAAATGCACTTTTAGAACTTTATATAATATAAAATCAATACGGTGGCGCGACGACTCAAAGATAATGGACGAATTTTGTCACTTATGGTCAGATTTGACTAAAATTCCATATCTGTTGGTCGCTAATTACGAATTTGTGGTCGAAGTTTAGAAATCAAAATGACGGCTTCTAAATGGTACACAGATTTTAAGGGGGTTATAATAAGTAAATGATACTTTTGAATTGAGCTATGAAATTTCAAATACACATTATTAAATTTAAAGCCCAATTTAATTAATTTTCAATTAAATTTATCGATCAAACCGTTGTAAATTTGGAAACAATTTTTACTGTTTATTTTAATATTTATTAATTCTGTTGAACGTGCCCCTGGATTGCTCCAAAGGTTGATATATTGCCGAAAAAATAACTGCGCTTTCCAACATTGATCCAAACATAATATACATATTTGAATTCACTCGAATTCTTTATCATACTTCGGTACTTCGTTCATAAAACGTTCCTGCTTCGAAGGGTTCAATTTCCAAGCCCTAGTACAATTTGCAATCCCATTAATTTCATATATCGGTTCTAAGTCGAATCGAGCAATAAATGGCGAAAATTTTCAGGCCATTTTTAAATTCTAAATTTTGACCCTGACAATCCTACGATATTGATTTTGAGTTGAATCGGGCTATAATGACAATATTCGCCCGAAATCTTGCAGACGCTATATTGATTTTATACTATACTAGGGGAGCTCGCTGGCGTTAATATAGATGCCTAGATGGGTAGGGGTGGAATGGTTAGAGATGCATAATATCTAAGCTATCATCTGACTCAGGCAGGCTCTCAGGCAATGCCCAAATATATAGTAATAACCTAAATTTCCCGTTTTTTAAAATAGACTCGTGTACAAAATTTCAGCTCTCTACGTCAACGAGTGAGACATATTATCCCAATGTATAGTGAAAGACTAAAGTTTTGTATGTCAACACAAAGAAAGGGTTGTCCGATTTGTTCCACTTTTGGATCTGTATTTGTAATTTTTATGAAAACGCCGTGTATAAAATATCAGTTCTCCACATCGATGCCTTCGCAGGCAGCTTCCAAGTGTTGTAGTGAAAACGTAAGGTTTAGTATGGCAACACCACGAAGGGGTAACCCGGTTTAGTTCATTTATGAAATTTTATTTACCATGCTATAAAAACACCATGTATCAAATTATAGCTCTCTACGTCGGCGCGATCTCAGGCAGTGCCCAAATATATAGTTAGAAACGAAATTTTTGCATGGCAACCCTACGAAGGAGTTGCCTAAAAACCTTATTCGGACTATTATGAACATTAAAAATTTGTCAAATCGGTCCAGACGTTCTCAAGTGATGCGATTACCAACGAACAGCATTCCATTTTTATTTATATAGATAAAAGTATATTTGTTCAAGAGAAAAGTGTTAAATTATATTGTTATGCAACATCTATAAGTTTGCCAAATGTTAGCTCAATGAGTCAACGGGAAGTGGGTCAAATTAACATCACAAATTTTTAATGACGTTCACATCGTAGCCTCGAAGCTTTGAATTTCTTCCATTCGAAGGTCGAAAATCAACTGCCCTATAAGAGTACTCAAGGGCTTGCTGCTATAATAGTAATTGTAATCTTTATGTTATTGGATTAGTGAAATGAGCAAGTACTCGTATATCAAGCGTATTATACCCTAGACACACGGAACATATCAACGATTATTGGCGGAGCAATGATCATTGCACAACTCGTGTGTTATTGCATCATTGGCGCAATGATCATTCGTTTCGTCATTGCAGCAATTAAGCCTCCACAAGCTCATTCGTTTGCAATTAGGAACTGCAAGTTATTGGAAAAATCACCTGATTATCCAACCATCACTGTCAGATATCATTTGTGAAATTTACTGTAAATTTTTCAAGGTAAATTTTGAATATTTTCCAAAGCGAATTATTGAAAACAATTCTCACATTATGTATCTAATACAAGGCTCGATTCAATTTTTCACAAATTACTTTACAATTCACAGTTTTTAATTTACAAAATTGAAAGCTGTCATCTGTCAAATCGAATTACCGTCAAGATATCGTGTGCTAAAGGGTTTTCCAATAAGAGGTGTTATTTTAATTAGCCCGCTATTTCGGTAGATGTCACTTTTGGAGCTGTCATTTTTTGACATTTGACAAGTAGAAACTACGCCATTAATAAACGATACACGATTCAACAATGCATTGAAATTATTAAAATTCACTATAAAAATGGTGAAAATGTGGCAGAGATGGTTCGTAAAACTCGAACATTTTTGGGTCGTCGTGAAGCACCTTGTCGGACCGCAATACAGAAATTGGTAGAAAAATTCGAGCTATCAGGACAAGTTAGTGATGTGAAGAATAAAACCCGTGCACGTCGCTCAAGAACAGCCGAGAATATTGCTGCTGTAGCCGAAAGTGTTGAAGAAAACCCAGGTTTGTCCATTCCTCGTCGTTCTTTGGAATTAGGCATTCCACAAACGTCATTACACCGTATTTTGCATAAAGATTTGGGTCTTAAGGCTTATAAAGTTCAGTTAACATAAGATCTCAAGCCGGCCGATCATCAACAACGTCGAGTCTTTGCTGATTGGGTCCTTAAAATGCATGAAAATGATCCGGAATTCCATCGAAAACTCATCTTGAGTGATGAGGCCCATTTCCACCTCGATGGCTTCGTCAACAAGCAAAATTGTCGCATCTGGGGCTCGGAAAACCCAAGAGTTTTTGTTGAAAAGCCTCTCTATCCTCAACGTGTGACTGTTTGGTGCGGTTTATGGTCCCGCGGGGGGTCATTGGACCTTACTTTTTCGAAAATGAGGCTGGAGCAACAGTTACGGTGAATGGATTGCGCTATCGACAGATGATTAATGATTTTTTATGGCCGGAATTGGATGGTATTGATCTGGACAACGTTTACTTTCAACAAGACGGCGCTACATACAAGCAACGAAACCATTGATCTTTTACGGGAAAAGTTTCCGGACCGTGTTATCTCTCGAAGAGGTGATCACAATTGGCCACCGAGATCTTGTAACTTAACACCTTGCGACTTCTTCCTTTGGGGCCACGTGAAAGGGAAGGTTTACGCCAACAGCCCAGCGTGGAATTCGCGAGGCTATCAAGGACATATGGCAGCCTCTTTGCGATTTGGTTATGGAAAATTTAATGAAAAGGATATGGTCCTGTAGGCGTGGTCGTGGTGGTCATTTGGCTGATGTTATATTCCATTATTAACGGCATACCTTCCTCTTTACAATGAAATAAAGATCGGATCATTTATCGCAAAAAATGGCATTTTTCTTTGAATATCAAAATAACACCTCTTATTGGAAAACCCTTTATAATAATAACGAAGATTGGAGGGTAATCCTAGAATAACTTCAAACAAATGAGAGATAAATTTCAAAATAATTATCAAATTGTTGTTAATGCCGAATGTCTGAGCAAACATTTAGATGGGTTACTATATTACGTTGAAAGACATTCGAAGAGAGACTGGAATTGGGTGTATAGGAAATATGGGCTTAATTCATCATGAAATTAGAAGAGGAGCATTTAAGAAACCAGAAGCAAAAGAATTTATGCATCGTTGTCTTTGAAATGCTGAAAATATGTACCAAACATCAATCGTAATGATAATTGATAATGCTCCTTGTCATGCTGCCATTGAAGAAGTATTCCAAGAAGATGCATTTCTTAATAATCACCTACTAAGCCTAGCACCATATAGTCCAATGTTAAATGTAATTGAATATGATTGGTCAAACCTAAAATCTGGAGTCAAAAGTGATTTAACTATTCAAATGTTGCAAATCCTAGCTGGTGAAGGCAGATAAAATTTGACGCAGACCGAGTTCCGTCTGCTACGGCTAGAAAATATAATTCGCGCAAATATAACGAAGATGATTACTATTCCTAATTGTAACCGACACGTCGCTCATATTCAAAAATTTATACCGGACGCGATAAATATGAATGATATGACTTTTTAATTAATAGAGTAATTCGGAACTGTAATCATCTTCGTTATTTTTTCGCGAATTATATTTTCTAACCGAGTTGCATCTAAAGACTGTCCCAGATGAAAAGTGGACGCAGAAAAAATTTAATAACTCTTGACTATTAAAATATTTTAGAAATTTTATTTTATTAATACGAATATGACAATATAGTCTAACTGTAAATCATTATTATTTGTTCAATTTTTCGTAACGGTAAAATTGACGCACTTTTTTTTTTGGGTCTGCCATCAAATTTGTTACATAAGTTGATGTACCGTTTTCTGAAATCCTCGATGTTTCTGGTCTGTTTATTTGTTCTCTTCAATTTCTGCTTCATATGTGCCCAGTATTTTTCAATAGGACGTAACTCCGGGCAATTATGCGGTTTGGTGTATTTTGGAACAACATTGATTGAATTTGCCTCATAAAATTCCAAGGTCCTTTTGCTGTAGTGGCACGTTGCCAAATCAGGCCAAAATAAAACACGAACTCCATGTGACCTTATGAAAGGGAGCAGTCTTTTTTTCAAGCATTCCTCGATGTAGACATCGCTGCTTATACTCCCTTTTGTAATGAAAGGCTTTGATTTCAAACCGCATGTGCAAATAGCCTGCCAAATTAGAAATTTTGAAGGAAACTTGGACATCCTTCGAACTTTAAACTGCTTAGGGACTCCTCCTCGATGAGTGGAAACGTAAAAGGTTTGTCCAGGAAGTTGCTTGAAAAGTCTCCTTTGCAGTATGTTTCGTCATCGAGAATACAGCAAGAAAACTTTGTCAAAAAATCGGGGTAAAGTTTTCTTGCTCGCGTTTTACAGATTTTTTCTATTTCTTCACTTCTGTCGGGCGCACATAAAACTTTAAATGATTTTAAATTTGTCCTTTTTTGAGGCCAGCCATTCCCTTTAACTCGTACACGAATTTGTCTATTTCTTTACTATTTTCGACACTCTCGTAGACCCACTTTTCGTCATCACAGCGAGCTGAAATTTGGTACACAGGTTCATGTCGCGTGACAATTGAATCTGTCAAAATTTGAACCGCAAATTTCCATGGAAAACCCGGAAAATCGGGAAAAATCATTTGAAAATTTGGTACAAATTTGATTAGTTCAGTTTCAGGAAAAATGCAGTTTTGCGATTTTTCCGAAAAATTTTCCGGAATTTTTCGACTTTTCCGGAAAATTTTCCGGTAAAAAAGTTTTCTAAATTATGCAGGACCAAGGTTCCCTATCAACTGGTATCATTACTTTCTCTCCGACAATGCTCAAAACTTGCAGAAAAAATCGAGGAAAATTCATGTAACACGCTTTTCCGGAGTTTTTTCGACCAAGGAAGCGTTTGAGCGTTTTGCAACCTAAGACAAAGTTGTAGAGCGAAAAGCGGGAAAATCATTGGAAAATTTTTCATCGATATGATTAGTGATAAATCTGTTTCAGGAAAAATGCAGAATTTTGCAATTTTTCTGGAAAATTTTCCGAAAATTTCCGGAATTTTCCGACTTTTCCGGAAAATTTTCCGGTAAAAAAAATTTATAGGCTCATGTTTTTTTTCGTCCTACAATCATGAAAACTTGCATGAAAAATCGAGGAAAATTCATGTAAACTCAACTTCAAGTCTGTGAAAAACATGGAAAATCGGGAAAATTCATGTTATATGGGATCAAGTTGGAATACAGCTAAAAAGCGCTGTTCAAAACATAATTTGAATTTCAGAAAACCGTTGCAGTACTTCAACGATTTGATATTCGAATAAATTTTTTGAAAAACTGGTAAATCAGTGTCTTTTCAGCTGTCATAAAATTGTTTTAAAATATCTCCATGCAGCACGTAATAACAATTTAGTTAACGTGAAAAAGGCAGAAAATAAAATAAGTAAAAAACGAGTTTTCAAACAAAACTGAGGCCAAGCCGCATGAAAAAATAGAAAATGAACTTTTCTTCACACACAGAGGTGGACTCAGATTTTATTCGCTGACAATCACCGATATATTTCAGTATGATCAATCAGAGGTAATAAGTGATTTTGATTCATAAAGAGAAAGAATATTCAAGAGAAATGTCCCAATCAAAAAATCTGAGCCCACCTCTGTGTGTGAAGAAAAGTTTATTTTCTAATTTTCCATGCGACTTGGCCTCAGTTTTGTTTGAAAACTCGTTTTTTACTTATTTTATTTCATCCTGTGTGCTGTTGACTTCAATATATATTTATGGACACATCTCTGATGGAAAAGTTGGGGTTCCTCTTTTCCTGTGTCCTTCGAGCCATTTTTCGCACCAGTTCCATGTTTCCTCTGACTAGTCATCCTTTCAGCATAATTTTTTAAAACCTTGTAAATAGTACTATTTTAGCAATTTTAAGCTTTTTAGATAACTTCCCAATGGACAATTCGGGATTTGCACTTCGTGTGGAAATAATTAATTTTCTTTGAATTTCTTGATTAGATGCCATTGTTCACGTTACGGTGATATCAACAAGACTGATATGTATGTATAACAAAAGAATGAACTGTGACAAACAAGTCGTGGCATGTTCGATCATAATCCGTTAGATATAATAGTGAAAAACAAAGGAAAGAGTGCGTTTACTTTTCATCTGGGACTTACTTTACTATGGCTAGAAAATATTACGGAATTATCAATTTTTAATAAATCTACTTTAAATTAACTGTAATAAATTATTTATATTTTAGTCTCAATTTGAAATTGTTTAGTCTCAATTTGAAGTTGAAAAGGTATAGTACAGATATCAGTAAAATTTTTGTTTGGGATTTTACCAGCGGTAAAATTTGTATGGAAATGTCACTTTTTACCAGTGAACTTTGTACTGTTTTACTCGAACTCCGTACTAGGCTTAACTTGGGAACACCAAGTCGATCTGCTTCTCTGAATCTTTTTAGGGCATTACTTTTACATTTTAATTAAAAAAAAAAAAACAAGCGCCGCAGCGTCTAATACTTTCCATCCTCATAATTAAAAATAAAATTTTTTTTATGTTCATACTTTCTATTTAACTGAAATTCTAAACTTATGCAACGCAATTATTACAACTAAAAACCAAAAAAAAAAACAAAAACCAACAAAAATCATTTCACCAGCATATCGCGATTACGCTTAATGCATGTCATAACCACGACCTCTATGTAGGTACTCCATAAATATGCTCGAGATATTTTAATTGCTTGCTCCAAGTCGAGTATTTCGCTCCCCCCGTCATTCAAATCAAAATTCATGAATGGCTCATCGTTTCCCTAATCCCGCTATACACCAGGTAAACACTAGGTAACAATACCGTTCCAGCAGTGGCAACGCGCGTGTAATCATTGAAAGTGAAATGAAATGTTTTGTGGGAAATTTCGCAGTTTTGTATCTCATATCTCAAAATTATCATAAGACAGGCTTTGAGATAAACGCTTACCCAGTCAACTCCAACAAAAAAAAAAAAAAACAAAAACATACAAAACAAAACAAAAAAAAAACGAAATTGAAAGTGAACTTTTTCACCAGACCTGACTGAAAGAAGTTTGTTTTCTTTGGTTTATCATCTTTTGCGGCGCTATTGTGACTTCCTTGTGTGAAGCGATCAGGTACGGTTTCACTCTTGATCTGCCCTGGCCATTTTGACCGGCAATAGCAATTGCATTTGCGGCCAATATCAGGAAGAACTTGAATTGTTGACAATATTTCAAGTGGCTTTTTGCTTTTACTTGGCCTTTAATTTCAATGAGGAATTCCTCGAATAAAATAATTATTTTCTCTAAAACTTCACCGGTTTCAATCCGAAAAGTAATTTTGTGATTACCTCCTACATACATACATACATAGTTTAGGAACAAGAAGAGATGCTTGGTGGTACACTGAAAAGTTTATTGCTGAGGTTGATTTACGTTTAGCCCTTTCGATTTTTATGAGGTGATTTTTATCGTAATCTAGTAGTAGTAGTAGTGTTTTTGAGCATTATCCTGCCCCTTTTCTGCTGTAAAACTTCTTTCACCATTTCTTACCAATAAAATCAGAAAATCTTTAAAGCGCCAAGAGCATGATAAAAGTTTATCGTTTCATATAGGTACGAAGTTCGCAAAGTGTGTTTCTTTCAGATCCTTCTTGATTCTTTCTTTTAAAATCTGTCAGGTGTTGAGAGGTGGAAGAAATATATTCTTCTTGAACGGCATGTACTTTTTCCTATATAGGGCATCTGGCTTGACTCATGGCGCTGATGGTGAAAAGTGAAAAAAAAAAAAAATAATACCAGCCAACAAGGAGTAGTTTAAACTGTCGCAGCTTAGATGCAGCGCTAGCTACCTAAACCCTATATGTACTTTCGACCTGGTCTTGCTCTGCCAAATACAATACCATTAGCAGCGAGCTTTAGAGAGTTTCTTTAGATTGCATCAAGTTTTTTCTTTTTTTTTTTGCCCTTGATTTATTGGAAGCAATTTGTAACCCTGTCTACTGTACTCTGTGTGTGCGATTACATACATATACATATATATATATATATATGTATATCCCTATACATGGATAAATGGATAAAAAAAAAAACTGTTAGCAAAGTACTATGTAAATCGGAGATGTTAGCTTTATAGCGTTAGTTAAGTGAAAGTTTTCAACCACTTTAGGGTTAGATCACTTTGTCGTTAGATTTTATAGGTTAGATAGCCCCCAAACGGCATACACTATAATGAATGCACTTCTATGGACATTTGAGTTTATGTATACTAGGTACTAAAGAAACTAACTTGAAACTGTTATGATTATATCTACTGATACCTCTCGGAAATAAGTTTATCTATAAAACAGGATAGACTTCATATCTTCTCCTATAACTCCCACTTGTATATCTGGCGGACTATGGTTGCAACTTGAAACTTTGCAAAGTTAAAACCAGTCCACTACTGCCATCCGGCAGATTGCAAGTTGATGCTATAGTGACTTTCCCTTCATTGCCGCTGCTATGTAAGTATATAGCTACTAGATCCGATCCTAAGTACGAAATTGTTGTCGCCAGACTAGGTAGAACTTGTTTACAAGTTCACTGCCATTGAGTGCCACACTGATCGGATTCAATTTATTTTTGCACTTATATAAAGTTGAAAAACTTTCCACCCATTTGGGACCAGAAGCGTATGTTGAACTTGTTCCTAAATGACCGTGATACATAGACATCATCGCACTATATGTACGACCGACAAGAATTTCTCTGAAAGTTTATCGTTGTATGTATCTCTTCCTGCGGGTACTGTTTATATTAGCACAAATCAATTTAATTGTAGATTAAGGAATTTTAATTTTAATACAAATATAAATTTACCCACCCGAAGGGTGTTGAAATTATTTCCTAAATCGTTTGGAAATTTTCCAACCAACAGAATATTTGAATTCTCCATATACTGGCATACCATTTTAGCTACGAAAATATGGAGGATAAGAAGATCCCTTGAAATGGGTAATCTACATAAATAGTTTCAAGGGGTGGATTTTTGCTTCTTGGAGGTCAGTGTTTCGTAGATTTTACATCCTTGATGTCAAGGAATTTCCTTGTTGGAGCAATAACCTTGTTATTTTGCCAAGAACTTTAAGTTCGAAGTATGAGATTTGTCCAACATTAGCTCCGGACTGTGAATCTCTTCTGTAACAATCATTTTATACAAGAACTCCTCTTGACTATCTCGAAGGAAACTGGTTCTGTAAAATGAGCAAGATTTGTGGTAGTTTTAAGGAAATGGAGCCTTTTAAGTTCGCTTCGTCTGCTTGTGACCTTTTTAAATGTCTAACTAGCCTATGGTAGGTAGCAAAAGCAAATTTAACTACACCAAAAATAGTTATATACCTATGTAAGCTTGGATTTACTTCCTTTGCTTGGATTCAGAATGATTTTTTTATTTAAAATGTCTAGAGTCGTCTAAGAAATGTGAAGGCATATCTTTTGATAACATGCAGGCGTCATTGTTGAGACGACTAAGTAAAACTAGGGCATGAAAAATGTACCACTAGTACTTAGGGCAAGTGGAAACTGAGAATAATGCGGTGTATACCATTTTGTCATCTACGAAAATGGAGAGACCAGAAAAGAAAATTTATTGTCATCTAGATGGAAAAGTCCATTTTTGGGGGGGGGGGGGGGGGAGAATAAAACATGAAAATTTTCGATTGAAAAGTTTATGGTAACTGAAATTTGCGATTAAGTTAATTAGCGGCGATATTTCTTTTATGATTCTGGCGAAGAGAATTTCGGTTTTTTTTTTACGGATGATTTTTTTTTAAACTTTTTTTTAAATTTTGTTACCACAGTTGAGTAGTATGGAAGCTGCATGCTACGTAGGATGTACCATGGTATACAAGGAATATAAGGTATGCTGGTATCTGAACGTGTTTTCGCCATCTTGAAAGCTTTAAGCTTTTTATGACCTCAAAACGAGCCATTTTTCTTGTCGATGGCATTAGGTTAAAACGTGTACAGTGAATGAATGCATAAAAGGCATTTTAATAACAAATTAATAGGATTTGCATACATATTTAAGGGAGTATTTTAAAGTGGACTATATCCTTGCATACAAGTCGACTTAATCAAAATATCATAGATAATTTCTTTAGTGCCATAAGATCTAAAGTTGGTTTGAATGACCACCCTACTACTACAGACTTTAAGTATACATAGATTAAGATCATACTTATTAGGTATGTTCAATTAGTTCCATTTAAAAACGTATAAAAATCTTAGAAAAGTTGTAATTTACTTTTAACATTTTGTTATCGTAAACTATCTATATTTCTCCTACTTTAAATTCCTATTTTCGTTGAGTTTAAATTTTTTTTTTTAATTAGACTATACATATTTATATATTTATAGGTTGCAATGAAAATATTCTACTTGAAGAAGTTGATTCTGAAAACCCAACATTAGGTTGGTTTTCACAAAATGAAGATTTTGTTTTAGGAGTAGGTAGTCATTAAGAGCTGTAGATTAGAGCAGGGCAATACTTGCAGGGATCGGATCTTGAATTTGGAGAAATAGATGATTTAAAACTTGATAGCGCTTGGAAAAGAAAATTGAAAAAGACTTATCCAAAAAAAGAAATACAGGAGATGCAAAATAAATATACTTGAAAGAACTTATTTATACCTCTAAAGGTTTTTTGAAGAAGATCATTAATTTAGCAGAACAAATAGAGACTTAAGAAGGAAGGCTAAATTACTTTCGTATTAAGCATTTAAATAGAAAGAAAGAATGAAATAAACGTGCAAGGAAAAGAAATTAAATAAAATAATCATTTGAACAGAAAATGGTATTTAGTTCATTTATTCCTATGTTCATTTGAAAAAGTGGCTCGTTATGACGCCACAGAAAGCTTTAAGGAGCTTTTATTTCATACCAGCATACCGTATATTCTTTGTACCATGGGATGTACCATAAGTTTTACAATATGGCAATACTAATGTCATTGGAGGCGATCTGATGTTGCCATCAGAAAGTTTGACATTTTTTAGCACATATTTACGTACTCCCATTACGAACCACGTTCCGCCATTAGTGACGAAATATTGTGAAAATGTATAGTAAAGTACGATACAGAGAACACAATACTCTCTCTAATTCTCTCTGTCTTTCTTATAAAAATGTATAAACATTAGTCACAGAATTACGTCACAGGCTCTCAGTTGCAATGTGCCAAAATTTTAATGGGAATACCTTGTCTTCTATATACATACCTTGGTCATAACGTTAAGTCATATGAGCGGTATTTGTTTAATTTTTGTTGAATTGAAAATTTCATCTCGCCAAAAAATTGTGAACATTTTCGTATAATGAATTTTTATGATTTTCAAAGAGACCCAAAACAGTGTGTTGGATAAAATTCAATCTGCGTTTGATTATGAAGCCCCACATAAAACCACTGAATACAATTGTGGCCGTACTTCACCAAAATGAGTTATTGTGCCAGGAAAACATCGATTCTGTGCGCAAGGAAATACTGCTAGATCATGTGATTTATAGCGTGACAAATTTGGAAAGGATATTGCCTGAGCACCTGGTTATAAGAATTCCGTATAATTTGAGAATCGTTCGTGTAAATGATAATAAATGATAAAAACAATACGAAGGCGGTACATCATAATAGTCAGAGCTGGGCAATACTTAAGTAAAATAAGACTTAAGTACTACTTAAAGTACATTTTCGTTACTTAAGACTTATTACTCAATACTTTTGAAATGCCTCTACTTAGTACTTGAACATAAGTACTTGCTTCTATTTACTTGTACTTAAGACTTAGTTTTGTACTTAAGTACAAAGATTTTTACTTAGGTATTTCTGAGTCTATTAAGTACCTACAAATATCTAACTCTTCGTAGAAAAGCAAATACAATCTCTAGCGCAACTCCTTTTTGTTGAATTTTAAAGCACGCAAAGAACTGTGAAAGAATGTGCAGCACTCACGCGTCAAGGCAGAACCTTAGATAAACTAATAACAATACAAACAAGAAGAACAAAAACCAGTAACGTCTCGCTGGAATATAAAATCGACGATGCCTCGACTTGATGACATAACCACTGACATGTATAATATGGATTGCAAAATGCGGGCTTACATCTATATTGCTGACTCTTTTGCCCTAAGCACCAAGTACCAACTGAGAGAGAATTGAAAACAACAAATAAATTAGTGAATTCGTTGAAATAAATGTTTTTAAATTAATCATTTAGGGTTATTACTGACAAAAACTGTTTTATCAATTCATTAGATACGCAGAAGAATCTATATAAAATCAACGATGCCTCGACCTGATGTAGAGAAGGCCTCAATTTTTCCTTAGAAATTTACTGGAAATTTTTTCCTTAGAATTGTTATGGAGGCGATAATGTGTGCTAAGGCGGACCTCCAATAGTTTTTGTGAGTGTTGCAAGGAGACGTGAAAGTTTTACTCTACTTTCAGCACCGAAAACTATGAAAAACCACTGGTTACTATACAAACTATAGTTTTCAAAAGGTATTGATTTATTAATATCTATTAACTAAACTCGATAAACTTCATTATATTCCTGCCAACGAACAAAGATTCTGAAAAAGGACTTTAAAAAGTACTTCAAAAAGTACTCAGTACTTGTTATAGACTTAGTACTTAGTTACAAGTACTTTTCATACATGCGGTACTTGTACTTACGCTGAAGTACTCAGGCCTTCGGTACTTGTACCTGTACTTAAGTACTTTTTCTTTGGTACTTGTGATAATAGTGTATAACATCTACACAAGTGACGAATCTTGGATATATTCGTATCCCAGCAGCGGATATTCGGATTCATGAGAATCTCATTTATGACTACATCGATGAACACAATGAAAATGTAATAGATGAAAAAGTCACCTCATTTTCTTATTTGGATTTTTAAAAGAAATTAACTGTTTTATCTTTCGTTTTATAGCCACCTGTTTCCACTGCATAGGACATAAATGAAAACTTCAATGAAGTAATCAATGAAAAAACTGATTCATATGTACGTAATGCAGAAAGTAGCCATTATGACTACTGCTCTATTACATCTCAATGTAAATGTAAGTGTTTCTTGAGATACCTCAATCGAAGTGGCAAAATGCTTTGAAAATTGGTGTAAGCGTACGCAGAACTGAGTAGATCATCATGGCGAATACTTTGAAAAACAATAAAGTCATTTGCAAATCTTAACTATTGTTATTATTACTCCATTGCAAAACTTATTGTACAACCCTCGTATCACTTCTTCTAATCAATATATTTTTAATGTAATGCTGTCATGCATTGAACTTGTTTCCTAAATGGTGTCTTGGTAATTGTAAAGACTTGGTAACACTAAGATACACAGTGGCTATATTGGCAGATGTTTGAACATTTTTTACTTCAGGCTTGATATCAGCTCCCAGAAAATATTGCTAGAAATCATTAAACAAAATTCGTAGGAATACTCACACCTTACTGGATGTATTTTTGCGTTTATAGTCCATAACACGAGTAGGCTTTCTTGTTCCCAGCAGAAATTTGAGCCTCCGCCCACTTAAGAAATGTGATGGACCATAGCCCAAAATTGCATTCAACAAGTAACTGCTGTAGCATATATGTACACTATACAGGGTGTCTCAACTAAGCTGAATTTTTTTCAGACCACAAGAAACATAATAAACATTTTTAGATCTGACACATACTTTTCAAGGTAACTGTACTTTAATATTTTTAGGTATACTTTTATAAATCACACTGTAACTTTTGAACGATACATCCAATGATGATGATTTAAAATTTTCTTCAAGCTATGGGCCATAGACATCTCTTGCTCCGGAATATATTGTTCCGACACCAAATTTCCAAACAAAAGTTTCGAGCGATTTTCAACTGTGGGAAGCGCTTTTAAGAGAATATTTATTAATACAGATGAGGCATGAGTTCATCACTACACAAATCTAAGATCAATTCTTATGATACCCTCCTAGATGAATGCCCGTATTAAATTTCGTATGGTCACCGATCTATGCAAGTTTGATTTTTGAAGTGGTTTTTCGCATATATTTCTAGAACGGTTCGTCGGACAGAAATTTCGTATTCTGAAGAAATTTTTAGTACAATAAAAATGTCTTGGACTGATCGTTTTCACTGTATACGTAAAAAACCTCAATTTTTATATGGCAACACCAAGAAGGAGTTGCCCGAATTAGTCCATTTTTGATTTTTTTTTATATTACCATAAAAACACCATGTACCAAATTTCAGCTCTCTATGTTCACGCGTTCCCAGGCAGTGTCTAAATATACAGGGTGTCCCGTAAGTCGAAGTCGAGCCGGAATCGGGTGATAGACCAAATCATAATAGTTACCAGAAATATATAAAAAAAAATCTAAGTCGTGTATTTTTTTAAATTATAGACATTTCTTTTGTTTTCGAAAAAATGTGCACCCTGTGATGGTTTTTTAGCTCCTGTTGCTACAAATCTTTACTTTTTTTTCAATTTTATTTTTCTTATGTAATCCCGAATAGTGCTTATGTAACCTGTTGCTTTAAATTCTAAGTCAACTGCTCCAGCTTGGAAGAAAATGTCACATTTTGCCGAACCAAGAATAGAAAATTAATACTTCACCTAACTTTAACTGACTGTACTGAAAACAAAAAAATGTACTACGCCAGTTTGGCAAGTAACTTTTTTCCGGTCATGCATAACTGCCAGATGGTGAGGTGTGGCCAATTTCTGTTTGGTACTGGTAGATCCGTAACATATTGAAGTTGACCACATGGGTCAAGCCGATAAGTGGGGATGCTATTTTGGTGGGTAGGGGGGGGGGACACTTTTTCACCAAAATTGATGGAGACATGCGCACTGACTTTCTATTTCGTTTCCGCCAGTTAAATGGATTGACATGCAAAAAACACCTGGCAGAGCCGCCTATGTGAACTGAGTCTATTGTACGAAAGGGCTATAAAAATGAAATTAGCTAAGTACATTTATACCTCCAATTCTCCACCAATTCTTCGAGTCCCTTCTACATGAATTGGGCGGTAAGAAGAGAAGACAGCGCGATCTAGTACGGAACCCATTCCGGCCATAGTAACGAACCAGAAGGAGAAATGGCAGGGGACTCGATCAGTGAAGCTGATAATATCTTAGGGAGACCGCACACTGCCGACTGATAGTCCAGTCAGTGACAGGTCTGTTGACGTATCACCGACTGATTGATTTTTATTCGTTGCTAATTGAATATCGTTGAATATGCGCATATTGAATTGTCTTCTGTCAGATTAGTAATCGAGTCAAAGACGTTGAGTTTGAGTGGTATTCTAATTTTCTTTAAAATAGTCATAGTCTTGTTAAACACTAGGTAACGGATTTAAAAACTGCAATAAGAAACATAAACCCTGGAGTAATTTACTCCCAAGTAACAATTTTTGGTGACTGAAGGTGACGGATAGTTTTACAAGGGGTATATAATGGTTACTCGGTTATATAAGAGTTTTATAATATTACCAATTGGTGACGTAGTTATATTAGAGTTTTTTAAGATTACTAATGGTTCTCGTGGAAGTAAGTTACTAAAGGTTTTATAAGTTGGTGATGGAAATGTTTCAATCATCGGTCTATATAACTTAGAGTAGCCATTGTTAGAAGGTATATATAAGAAAGTTTTATAATTGTTTTCATCACCACGTTATATAACTGATTGGTAAGAAGTGTTTATTGCGGTATCAGTGGTTACCTTTATATAACTCGACAACGTTCAGTAATTTAGGTGACTTTAATAAAAATTGGGAGCTTTCGGTAATACATATACCCACTATAAAATATCGTAAAATTTTTTGGTGGCCTTGTAGTAACTCCGGTGACCATTATAAACACAAATGATTTTTAGTATCGAATGAAGCCATTATAAAACTATTTTCATTTATTTATGGCGTTTTAATAACGAAGGTGACTGTTATAAAAATTGGAAGCTTTTAGTAACGTCAATTTTTTCGTATTTGGGCATTTCAATATGCCTTTATTTTCCCGAGCTGTTGGGACAATACACAAAGTAAGTAAAATTATTCACTATAACATATTATGACTAAAGGGTATATATGGTATATGGTGGTTCCTTTAGTTTATATAATATTTCTAGAAGTTTTATAAGGGTAATTGAGTTTATATAACAGAGCCAGAGTTTATATAAAAATAGTTGAAGTTTTATAATGGTAATTTGTTCATTTAAGTACAAGCCGTCATTTTTCCATCTGTGCATTGAAGATAAAAAAGAAAATGTCGATTAAGCCAATTATTTAAATTGCTGATATATGGCTTCCGTTTTAATTTTATATGAAGAAAAATACATCGTTTAAGATATAAAATTTTTCTAAATTATGTAATGTTACTTTTATCAATTGATATCACCTAAGTGAAAATTTTAATATTTGTCATATTTAATTAAAATAATTAAAAATTGCTTATTTTTGGAGCGATCTGTATTTTTTAGAAGTATATGTGATGATATTAACAGTAAAATTTTAATTGCACCTGAATTTCACCACGTACATGCCGCAAAATTGTAATAAAAATATTAAACCCTTACATTATAAAAATGCAGTACAAAAAAATATCGAAATTCTGTTTAAAGATGATGGGTAAATATTTGCCTTAGATTGTTTTATAAAGGTAATGAAAAGTAATTTCCTTAACATTTCAATCACTAAAAGTAATCAGTCTGAGAAAATTCTAAGCGTTGTGGAAATATTATCATCATAAACAGAGTTTATAAAGGTAACCGAAACATTACCGCAACCACTGCTGTGACCAAAGTAAATTAATCGAGAGTGTCCGAGGTTATACAAGGGTTATATAAGAAGTTATATTAAGGTAACCAGAATATTTTTATTACTCATTTTATAAAACATTATTAAGTTATATAACATTACCTAAATCAAGTCACAGTAACTTTTATATAATCCTCCATTTAAGCTCTATAAGGGATTTATAGCGGTTACGAAGAGGTTTCGAGTACTAGTCTATATAACTAAGCTATATAATTTGATAATGGAAACCTTAAGGTTATTACTATACAGGGTGTTTCCCCTTAGGAGGTCCATAGAGCGGGAGGTGATAGTACTCACCTAGACGAACCAAAAATTGTATGGCAGGGGGGGGGGGGCAATATCAACCGTTTAGGAGTTACAGGGTGATTCATAAAAAAAGCTAGGTTTTCACAAAACACCTTGTATCTTAAAAACTAAAAGGCGTATGGTCACAGTTAAGGGCTCACTGTATGCAGAACTTCATGGCCTTTCCAACGACAGCTCAACCAGCCCCGTACCCCTCTTCCCTCAGAAGTTATGAAGGTCTAAACTAAAAATTTCTGATTTTCTTTCCTTTTTTTTTTACTTTGACCTCTATTATTTTTGCAAAAAGGTCGTTAACATAACTTTTTTTTATAAAAACTGTAAACTGTAGACTCTCCTCTTTAAGATACAGGGTGTTTTGTGAAAACCTAGCTTTTTTTATGAATCACCCTGTAACTTCTAAACGGTTGATATTGCCCCCCCCTGCCATACATTTTCGTCTAGGTGAGTACTATCACCTCCCACTCTATGACCTCTTAAGGGGAAACACCCTGTATAAAATAAATTGTTTCTTGGGGGTGGTCTAGGAGAAGGAGTAGAAGGATTTAAAAAAAAAAAGAACGTAGAAGAATCCATCCATCCTTTCCAAGCATATATATGAATACTTAGATATGATTATATTTCAAATCTAATAAAATAAACCGAACTTTACTTAAAAGTTGAAAATTTTATCAAATTGTAAGATTCCTAAATTGCTGGCAGATTCAAGGAAATTCATAAATAATACGAATTTTTTCCACTTTCAATGTTCAGGATGTTCTCTTTAGAAAAGCAATAAGATCTCATTCCGTAAATAATATGCGATAAAATAGATATGTATTTTAGCCAGGCAAACAAGATTTAACAAAAGAAAAAAAAAACTCAACTTACGGCCGATGCGATTAACAAAAATCAACTATGTAATTGATATTAAGGTTGCTGCTGCAGATTGCGCACAACAGTCGGTTCGATTCAGTCAGTTTCCAGTTGTCAACTCCCTTCTAAATTTTTAAGTTGCTGACTGACCTAAAATAGAGCAGTTTGCGGTACCAAACGCTGTTACGTGTAACGAGCAAGGTCAATTGACTTTTTAGTTACCAACTACAATCGATGATTGTGCAGTATGCGGCCTACTAGAATGATTAACTCTCTTGATAATAAGAAAAAGAGAAGATAAAAATTTTACACACTCAATATTGGATTAATTTTCTTTTTCTGAATTTAAAAATAACTTAAAAGTTCGAACTATATTTTCCTTTTTATTTTTATACTTTCGTACTTTTTTAAATAATTAATTTGTAATAAAATAAGTAAAAAACGAGTTTTCAAACAAGAGTTTTCAAACAAAACTGAGGCCAAGCCGCATGAAAAATTAGAAAATAAACTTTTCTTCACACACACAGAGGTAGACTCAGATTTTTTGATTGGGACATTTCTCTTCAATATTCTTTCTCTTCATGAATCAAATCACTTATTACCTCTGATTGATCATACTGAAATGTCAACGAATAAAATCTGAGTCCACCTCTGTGTGTGAAGAAAAGTTTATTTTCTATTTTTTCATGCGGCTTGGCCTCAGTTTTGTTTGAAAACTCGTTTTTTACTTATTTTATTTTCTGCCTTTTTCACGTTAACTAAATTGTTATTACGTGCTGCATGGAGATATTTTAAAACAATTTTATGACAGCTGAAAAAACACTGATTTACCAGTTTTTCAAAAAATTTATTCGAATATCAAATCGTTGAAGTACTGTAACGGTTTTCTCAAATTTAAATTATGTTTTAAACAGCGCTTTTTAGCTGTATTCCAACTTAATCCCATATAACAGGAATTTTCCCGATTTTCCATGTTTTCCACAGGCTTCCTATTACTATGACATTTTTTTTAAAAATTTACATGAATTTTCCTCGATTTTTCATGCAAGTTTTCATGATTGTTGAAAAGTATTAATGCCAGTAAGACGGCAAAAAAAAATGATTCTGCATAGCTTATAAAACTCTTTTGTCGGAAAATTTTCCGGAAAAGTCGGAAAATTCCGGAAAATTTTCCAGAAAAATTGGAAAATTCTGCATTTTTCCTGAAACAGATTTATCACTAATCATATCGATGAAAATTTTTCTGATGATTTTCCCGCTTTTCCGGGTTTTCCATGGAGTTTTACACAAAAGCAACTTTATGCAACTCATTTCGCTCTACAACTTTGTCTTAGGTTGCAAAACGCTCAAACGCTTCCTTGGTCAGAAAAACTCCGGAAAAGCATTTTACATGAATTTTCCTCGATTTTTTCTGCAAGTTTTCACCATTGTCGGAGAGAAAGTAATGATGCCAGTTGATAGGGAACTTGATCCTGCATAATTTTGAAAACTTTTTTACTGGAAAATTTTCCAGAAAAGTCTGAAAAATCTTTCGGAAAAATCGGAAAACTCTGCATTTTTCCTGAAACGGATTTATCACTAATCAAATTTGTACCAAATTTTTAAATGATTTTTCCCGATTTTCCAGCTTCTCAATGGAAGTTTCCAGTTCAAATTTTGATAGATTCAATTGTCACTCGACATGAACCTGTGTGCCAAATTTCAGCTCGCTGTGATGACGAAAAGTGGGTCTACGAAAGTGTCGAAAATAGTAAAAAAATAAAAATATACAGACAGACAAATTCGTGTACGAGTTAAAGGAACGGGCTGGCCTCAAAAGCACTAAATATTCGTTTTTATATTTCAATAAAATCTACAAAGGGATAAAAGTACACTTTTTACAGGAAAAGGGATATAAGTGATAGTGTTATATCTCAAAAGTGTAGAAAGTGAACATATTAAAAAAAAAAAACAAAAAAAAAACACCAAGAATATCATTGGCGCCTATTTTGTCGACCACAACAAATCCGTCTATAAAGTAGGACTAGTAGCAGTAATGCTGTATTGAAAAAAACTTAATCCATTATTTCTATATCAGACCGTGATAATTTCAAACTCCTCTTAATGAACGGTATAAAAATGCTGGTCATACGAAGATTTACAGCTATCACACATTATGCTCCATCCCATATTCATATTACATATTCAATGGCCTATGTGGGATAGGTTGTAGGTAATAGTCCTACATATGTATGTTAATGACTTCCATCATTTTAATTTGTCCATTATAAGCAGCTACCAAAATCCTTCTGCTCTAGGATACCAGCATTTCCACACCATCTGAACCAACTGAATGAACTGCAAACATGGAATAATCCTGATCACGTTAATTTCGCAGTTATCACCTCATTAAAATTGAATTGAACTGAAATAGAATGTTCGTCATAATATGCAGCAGACGCATTTCGTTCTGAATCCTATCTCTACTATACCAACTAGTTACGTACTATACATATCTATCGAATCTACCTGTTTACCACATAAAATATATATTTTGTCATATTCAGCAATTAGGGAATTTGGTGCTGCTTAAACAGATATTTTATCGCTATAAAAGTAGATTTCCAATTCAACGTAGATAACGTGAAAGTAAAAAAAAAAAAAAAAAGATCTGATCCGCAAACAAATACTGAAAACTTTATATAAATATGAACCCCACCGGCACGGAAAACCATGAAAATTTACGATTCGAATCAGAACCAATAAATCGCACCTGCTCCTCCTCTCAAGCCTCATCAGCAATAGTAAGCAGCAGCAGCAGCTGCAGCAGCGGAAGCGCGGCACACAGCAAAATTTCCAATTCCCACCGAACCCCCATTTGGATAAATCTCGTCGTGTGCTGTATGCAGGAGTAATTAGTGCAAAAATCGAATATAACCACTGAGGAGAGTATGAATATAATAAGGGGGATGTTTTTGAATAACGGAGAAAAAAAACGTCATAATCCTCGAGCAGGCATTACAAAATATGTGGTGCATTCAGAGTTCATACAGTCGAGAGCCTCCTAACCTCGAGTTCTAGTTCTACGACACGACAACCTGCGGCAGCTCTCAACATAGAATTAGCACAAGAAGACTGCGATTTTAGACCAAAACAAAACTCCAAGGAACACAGTAAAGTCAAAGCTTGGATAGAAGCAACGAGGAGGTTGCTTGAGGTACAGATGTTGTGTTGGTTGGATGGGTGGGTGAGGGCCGCCGGATAGGTTGCATTGCACTGACTGAAGGAGCATAAGCATCGTGGGCGAGAGTGCACTTCGAAAGCTCATCGACTTTGGGGCTGTGTATGATGCCGTGTGGTATCATGTGCAAAAATGCGACTTGCGAGCCTCTGCTGATGTGAAAGTTCCCTCTTACCTTATAAACGTACACCATCTAACCTACTGAGCGAGGAAAAGAGGTAGACTAAGAAATCTCGGGGATCGGGGGCTACATGAGCATGATTTTCACTTCTGTGATGGATTCTGTGTGCTGCTATGTCGTCGAATGTTGTTGGAGTTTCCACCAACAAACAGATTCTGCTTTTAGGTAGACTGGGGGGCCTCGTGTGGTTCATGTTCATTCAATATAGGCACTCTGCACTAGTCAGTCAGTCAGTGAGGAATCCAGCCGGTAAAGTGAGCGAACGAAGCATCCACAGTTCAGTCAGTTAGATATTCGACGGCAACGAATTCAGATTGATGTTTTTTTCTGGACAACGTCCAATCGGAAATTTCAATGATAACCAACGATAAAAACGTGTAAATTTAAAACGCGCCAAGCATACATTAAAACATATTCCATGCTAGTTAGGATAGGTCACAATCGTTTCGCAGTCACTGAAATCTCGCCGCTTGTGATTTTTATTCTGAAGTGATTTATTGCAGCTGAAAACTTTTGACTTCATCTATATTAAAGCGAATTCAAATCCTGTTGATCTCTGTGGCGAGGACAACATTTTCCGTGTCCTGTCTGTTTGATAACAAATGATTTTGCCAGTCCTTGGCAGTTCTATCTATATAGTGAACAAGTGAAATCCGGTAGTTATTTTAGAAAAGGCAGAGTGCGTTTGGTGCGGAGTAATCAACGGAAATAACTGTTACTAGAAAATGCTAAATTAAAAGCTGCGATACTATTCCTGCTTGCATGAGTTCAGTCAGTGAGTGATTGATGGTCATTTCCTAAGTGAAGGAGGAAGGTTTTGCTAAATATAGCGACAGTTGCTAGTTTTTTTTTGTTTTGTTTTTTTTTTACAAAATATGGGTTTAAGAGCAAAAGTTATCTTGGGTTTGGTGCTGTTCTTTGTGATATTCACCCTTAGGTTTTTATGTGCCAACTGTCAACAAGCTGAAGTGGATTTAACTGTCGAAAGCAGCAGGTTACAGCCTCAGGTGGGTACCTAAACCTAATAGAAATTTGATGGATTAGTATTTTGCAAACCAGGTGATATATAGACTTATTGTGAATTTGTTTGTGTATAAGTAAAACTATATTTCTTCTCCCACTAATAAATCTTCCACGAAAATTTTTCTAGTTAAATAAAATTTGCAGAGAATAAAATCTCATTTGCATTTTGTAGGATAAAATATGAAGAAGAAGTAACAAAAACATGAACGAATTGTGTACCATTGTACGTACATACATACATACGTACCCAGGGTGCACTATTGTTTCGGAATTGCTTTGTAAATAGATGTGACAAAAGCGCGGGATAAGGCGTGATTTAAAATCTCTCACTCACTTTTTATGGAGGTGGCGCCGTGGTGGTTGTTGTAGCTAGTTGTGTTGTTTTTTTGTTTTTTTTTTTTACCGTGTAGTCGCCATCGTCATTGTCATCCCAATGTCTCCCTGTGGAAAAATTTTTCATTTTTACTTAAGGGTTTATTACACATTGGGCAGCTTCATGGCCGGTTTTATGGTATACTTTCAAAAATTATTCCATTTTATGCTAACGTTTTATGTTATGGGGGCGTGCAAACTTTTACAATTTACGTTGATGATATTTTGGTGAACTAAAATTTAAATAGACACAGATTTTCACAGAGAGAAAATATCGTGGTGGGTAGTTTGGTAGTTTTTTTTTTTACATAGAGAATAATGGAATTTTGGAAAATAAATATTTGAAGCTCGGGTAAATTTTGACAAATCGGAAACTAGCTAACAGCCTATAGGATCTAGTATACCTATTTAGCTGAGTCTAGTCCTCTCAGTTGCATTTGTTAAAATAGTTTATGTAGTGTATGCAATTGTTTTTAGTTTTTGTGTTCGAGATGATACAGTGGGAATTTTTTTTTTTTTTAGCTACAATCTTGTCTTGGTCGAGTTGAACGTCTCTACAGTTCATCGTTGGACATTAGCGAAAATTTCTACAAAAGTTTTTAGATGATGCATTATATCATATTTATAACTAGTTAGAGCTTCCAATGTTTTACAAATTATACTGTTGAAAAGTTTCTCCTTTATATTTATTAAGATTTCACTAAGGTTCCATATTTACGAAGGTGGAAGGTGAAAATGTATACCGATTTATTCCAAGAAGTTTGTAACAACAATTTTTTTTGTCTTTTTTAGTTTACACACGATAGTAATAAATTTGCCTGCATTTATGGTACCGAAATTATTTTAAGACAATATTTTTTGAAATTATATCCATTTACTGTCCATATTTAAAGATCACTTTTTCTTAAAGAGATCTTTAATTCTGAAAAGCTTATAAAACTAAATGTACGAGAGACCGGAAATTGGTTGTAATACATATTTTTCTGGGCTGATATACAGGGTGATTCAGAACAAGATACTTTCCGGTATACCACGCGATTCCTTGAGGTAAGCTGATCAAAAAATTGTTCCACATACCCCCCCCCCCCCAGAACCTTCCTTTACGAGCTGTGTGCAGTTGAAGATTTCGTCAATATTCATGAACCCTGATGGGATTAAATGAGTATAACTTTTGAACCACACTATAGATTTTGGTTATTGTTGGCTTATTAAATAGCCAAGAATAGTAGCTGTCGAGAAGTGTATTACACATTACACTCTTCCACAGCTACTATTCTTGGCTATTTAATAAGCTAACAATAACCGAAATCTATAGGGTGATTCAAAAGTTATACTCATTTATTCTCAAGAATATTGGCGAAATCTTCAACTGGCCACAGCTCCTAAAGGAAGGTTTCTAGGATGGTGGTGGGGGGGGGGGGGTGTATGTGTAACAATTTTATTATGATCAGCTTAACTGAAGGAATCGCGTGGTATACCGGAATCTGAATCACCCTGTATACATATACATATGTGTAACTTACAAAGTTTTATTCTCTACTTTTACTGTATTCGCCGATGACATTCTGTTCTGTTCTAAAAACATATTTTTAATATTGTTGCTCCGAATTTTTTAAACTTTGATTCTTAATATTTATAAGTCTCTGATGGCATGACTTTGAGAACTTTTTTCGACGCCCTGAATTTACCTTAAGTAAAACTGAGGAAATTTTTTTTTTTTTAATAGTTAACTTAAGCAAACTCCACATTTAATTAAGGAGGGCTTGAAAATACATTTTGACTTCTTAACATCGCTGAGTGAGAAATTTTGCGAACAATTATGCTGTTGTTAATATCTTCTCTGATCACAATATATGTAAGTCTATCAGTACATTATAACCATATGAGAATGGGACAACTCTATTAAAATAGACCATATTATCTCACAATATTGGGATTCAAACAGAATGTAGAAGACTTTGCATGACGTTAATTTGACCTGGCTTATGAAGGTCATAAAACCGGCCTACTTCTGAGGGCAGATGTCATGTTCGGACTATCAAGTTGAGGAAACAAGGCATATCCATCAGAATGAACTTAAGCTTACAATTTTAAAAGGCGTCAATTGTTGGTAGGACATTTCTACCTAGGATGTTATATTATGTTTCTACTACATATATACTATGGAAAGAACCATTTTCCTGTTGAGAATCTTCATATTACCAAACTCAAACACTATTTTTCCAAAATTCTTTCCCCTCGTCCAACTCCCTTCTTCAAGTTTACCAGTAACATGTATTTTAATTAAATGCATAAAAATTTGTAAGAGTGCTCTTAAAACCTTCACTCTTAAAACTACATGAATTTAAAAGATAATTACACAGCAATAAACTTGTACCTCCACACATTTTAATTACACGAGTTAAGCAGCAGCTCAACTCCATTAAACCGTCCATACACCTTACAGTAGAAATTTCTGCCCTCGCATCCCCAATTCCGCCCTAATAAAGTATAAAAATAGGTAAAAGTATAAAACTCCAGATGAAATTATCTCCGGGCAGTTATCATGGCCGCCACTTCAACAAGATGTGTATGTATGTGTGTGTCTGGTTTTTTGTTATTATTATTTTTGGCTTATTACAATCTGCAGCTAAACATGTAACAACTTTTAATGAGATTTGAGTGAGGCATATTATCGCTGTGCGAATTGCTATATACTCTCTCTTCACTTCGCTAGGGTCGGTTAGAGCCCCATCAGGTTTTCTGAAATTTACATACACTTCCTTTTATCTAGAGCTAAAAGAGCGCATAACACGCCTTAATTTGTATAAATATTTATATTCATTAAGGTTTTAAATTTAATGGAGAGTACACCACATTTTATATAAGTGTAGCACTAGTACTTGCGACTCTGAATTACCATTTTTGGTGGTCGTTTGCGAGTTTATTGGCGCATCGGAGAAGGTCGAAGTCAATTATGAGTTTTGCAATGTAAAGAAAAATTCCATGATGTTGTTGCTAATTTTATGAGATGGGTTGGCGGAAATAGATACACTTTTAAATTCATGTTTAAATTTATGTAAACGTGATATATTAGAAAATTTTTGTACATAGCATTACTATACGACGTTCGACCGGTGCGGTACGATGGCAATCTCCCAGGGAACGAAAAGAGCTTTTCATTGTTAAGGTTCGGTTTAATCCTAATGAATTTTCGTATTCCTTTCGAAAAATTTTGACTATTTATGTCAGGGGCGGATTAAAACTTTTTAAATTCCATGAATTATAGGATCAGCTGGTACAAGGATGTTTTCAAAAGCTTTACACAAGGAAAATAAAATTTGTTGAATTAAATCACAATGTTTCCATGACATACACTATTTTTACGTGCACAATACCTACAGGTAGATATGAGGAGACCATTTCTAAAACTCTCCTCCTCCTAAAAAAAAAAAAAACAAAAAGGTTTTAAACACAATACTCTTCTTTCGTTGTTACCCTGAATCATTTGGAATGACATCCAAGGCTAAAAAACAGACGTTTTTCCCTCAAATTGCAGTTTGAAATTTAGAACGTTTTCCAAAACTTTATATATATATATATATATATATATAATTTTTTTAATTTTAAAGAATTTTCCTAGTGCCCCATTTATCATTTATCATATAAATAACCCTAAACTTTCCGTCAACTAACAATGACAATTCAATTGTAAACAAACAAACCGGCATTGGAAAATAATCAATTTTATTGCCACGGCTGTTTATTTTTATAACAATTTCACTTCAAATTTATTTGAAACAGTAAGGGCCGCTTTCACAGTTTGAGTTTAAACTCAGGATTAGTTAAACTCCGTTCGTAGTTTAAACTGAGTTTAAACTAAAATGAGTTTCACAGTGTTCGACCTTTTTTAATATGGTAGCACTATGGAATTGTGAACTAACAAGCTATTTTCTGTACAATTGTCAACTAGCAAACTATTGTTAGTCATTTACTGTCAAAATATTGCCGGTCAAATCGTTCTGACAAAAAAATTAATTAATTAAACCTTCGGAAGTGAAAAAAAATAAAATAAATTAATTAAACCTACGAAAATGAGTAAAGACTCTTTGAAACACACGAAATGTCACTTCATTCACATTTAAAGATAAACTGAGTTTAAACGCTCAATTTTGGTGGTTAAACTAAGTTTAAACGAGGTTTAACTTACCAATGTGAAACTGTGTTGAAGAGATAAATTAAGTTTAAACCACATCTTAAGTTTAAACTTGAACTGTGAAACCGGCCCTAAGTATGATTTATTAATGAAACAATTAAACTTGCCAAGGCTACTGAGTCTCGATTATATAAAATCTCTTACACAGATACTTCACTACTGTTTCACACAATTATTGAGTATGTGTAAATCACTTTTTATCGCTTCTTTAAGATAAATTACTAAAAAACCACCGAATTGTTTTCCGTAAATTCAAATAAATGGAGAAATGTCAGAAATTTCCAACTGACAACAAATAAATAACCTATCCTTCTTGTCATTAAAATACTGAACTTTTTCTATGACAGCTGTCAATTTTCTTGCAGGAATGGTGCAGTATCTTATGTCTGTCTGTTTACTCGAAAGTTCTTACTCGGTGTAAAAATTTTTACGCAAATTTATACACAAACCGTCTGTTAAATTTTGGCTAGTAAAAGTCGAGTAAATTTATATGTTTCCCCTCTTGCACAAAGTTACAAATTTTTATACATGATTAAGAGGACATGTAGCTTCGATATGCAATAAGCTGACTGTCAAAAGTATTAAATTTGAGGTTAAGCCGCTTGTTCTGTTAACGAGTGAATGTAAAAGTGACCATCTAAAGAGTTGTGATTTTAATAAAAATATTAAAGAAGGTGGTGTTTTTAAATCGTATTCAAAATTAATTAATTGTTTTATGTTTCAAACAGAAAACGTAGCTGCCAAATTTTTGACACATGACAAACTTAACAAAATTTACTCGAAAAGTGTCTGATAATCCCCTCTTCCATATAAAAGTTTTTACTTGATTTTTACGCAAAGATTCTTGGTCTAAATTTATCAGACAGACTTACTAAAAACTTCGGCTAAATTTATGGAAGAGGGGGAAATCTGTGACATATGATGTAAAATCGTGTAATTTTCTTGCAAGAGAAAGTAAATGAACGGAAAATAAGTAAGTTCGTGCAAATGCATTAGGTCTGTCTGGTAACTTTAGAGCAAAAATCTTTGCGTAAAAATCAAGTAAAAAACTGTATGCTGAAGAGGAGATAACTTAAGAAAAGTTACCAGACACTTCTCGAGTAAAATTTGTTAAGCTTGTAATGTGTCAAAAAATTTGACAGCTAATGTTTACTGTTTGAAACAAAAAGGAAAACAATTTTGTAAATAATTGGAGGAATATTTTGTTTAAGTAAAATAGCGTTCTCACTTTTTTTTAATAGTTGTATTAAAATCGCAACTCTTTAGATTTATCACTTTTCACCTCGATATCGCAACAAGCGGCTTAAACGCAAATTTAATACTTTTGACAGTCAGCTTGATTGCATATCCTCTTGAGCATGTGTAAAAATAGGTCTGTTCGCGTACTTGGTTGAAAGTACAAACTTTTAAAACTTTTTGTAAGCTTGTACTCGAAGGCGTTCGCGTAGAGAGAAATTGTTTACGTCACCTGTCCCCTCCGTGCAATTTATTACTTGATTTAGCTCGAGAAAAATCGTCGAGTAAAAACTTCGAAAGTGTCAGTTTTGACAGATTGTCACCTGTTTTCAGTTATTTTTATAGTTTTTAGTTTTAAAAAAATGGAAAAACCTGTTACTCCTCCTCCAGTAGAAGTAGAATGTTTTCCAAGAACATTTCAACGTATTCAAAGTGGTAAACTAAATTTGTTTATTGTATACTATGTGCTAGGAAAATTTCACGTCGTTATTACAGATCCCGAATATTTGCAAGTTTTTACTCGAAGCCGTTCGCGTACTTTGTGAGTGTCACTCTAAATTTCTCTCTTTATCATACATTTTGACGTTTTTTAAGTTTTTACTTGAAAAAAAAAGTACGCGAACAGACCTAATGTGTACACTTTGTGCAAGAGGGAAAGAGAAAAGTATCAATTTACTCGATTTTCACAATTAGAAAAGTTAACCGACGACGGTGTAAATTGGCGTAAAATTATTTACACCGAGTAAAAACTTTCGAGTTAATAAACGTAAAGTAAATGAACGGAAAATGAGTAAATTCGTGCAAATGCATTGAGTACGCGAATAGACCTAATACGTTTTAGGTCACTTTAAAAATATTTGAATACATCAAAAATGTATATAGCTCCTTTCGGTGAGCATAGAGTTCAAGAACGCTGACATAGAAGTAATGACACCGTTAATAAAAATCTACACAAATTGAAATATTTAGCTTAGTACCTTCAATTGCCGCCTTTGAAATCTAGTAATTTCCGTTTTCTTCTAAGTATTCAATATTTACGTCCCGAAATGGGAGAGTATCTTTACCTTTTTTTATTTTCCAGTATTAAGCTTGACCGGTAAGCTTTTCCTTTCTGTAAACTGCGCACTTTTTCGAGCATTTCAAAAAGGCTGTTCACACACAATCCAACATAGTTACGTGTTAAATTTTCTCTGTTAAATCTAGTGCATATTTATTCACTTCACCCACCGAGTATTCACTCTAGCGCGAGTCTAGTGTATATATAAAAAAATAAATAAAAATTAATAAAAATCAAGTGCGGGTATGTAATTAAAAATTATTCCATTTACGCCCCCAACTTCCTCCCTGACATATTCAATTATAAAAAATTCGTCAAGAAAAGGCATAAAAATAGCAACAATAAATTTATGAATATAGCGGTGAATAGGCGGGGCGTGTCATTTTGAAATGACTGAATGGACACTTCGGACACAAAATACTGATATTATTTAGGTATATTGTTGGTGCCCTCTGTGGTTCCGCTCCACCTCCATCCCTGTTGGATTAATGTGCCACAAAAATGAACAATCATTTTGGCATGTTTTCTGCCACATGAAGCGTGCTCACTTAAATATTCGATCGTTGTCGACTTTATGTTAACTTAATGGAATTATTTTTTAACATTTTATGGAACGGCGAAAATTTTTTATAGCTGCGGGTTTTTTTTTTTTTTTTATGTACAAAATGATATTTATGTTTAATTTAAAATCAACACTCTGCTGAATATAGGAGGAAGACAAACGGAAGCTGCTTCAATGTGAAAACATAATTTCTCCATTGCGGTGTCGGACTGACTACTGCCAGATAAGAATTCCCACAGACCGACCAAAACAATAGTTTAAATCATACTCTCATTGAAATTCAAGTGATTTGAGTTATGCTGTGTTTGCCAAAATGTATTCAATGTTGAGAGTGAACAGTACTTTTTTAAAGAGGTGAGGAGGAAATGACGATGGGGGATAATTCTAGTTGATTTAGCATCCCTTCAATTGTGGGGTTGGGAGGCATTCTGACCATACAAATATCATTAAAGCATTCCCATGAATATATTTCATACTTGCTTTATAATTAGACAAAATTTAAAACTATAACTAGAATATTATATTTATGATGCAAACTATATCTTGGCTTGGCAGATGTGTACAAACATTTTGTATATATGTATATGTATATGCACATAAATACGTAGATACAGTACCACAATTACAGTAAAAAAAAAAAAACATCTATTGCTGCTGCTGCTACTATATGCTCTGTTTTCTACTGAAGCTGTAGTTAGAGTTGGTATTGCTCGTTGGTCCAGATTCACACAACTCTGGTCGTATGGAGGGTAGGTGGATACATAGGGAAGAAGAGTTTCGAAGTGGCGCTGCTCCCCATATGGTATAGCGTGGTCGGAACTTGAATTGACGGAGGAAATATTGCATCGCCAGAGGGTGAACGCTTCGCTCAATTCTGCTGTTCCATTTATACGTTATTGAATAATACATAAACTCGATCAAGTATGGCGTACCGGAAAATTTAACTGATAAACTGTGCTGGTTCATTTGGTCGGTCTATGCTGCGGGGGCTGTGAATTTTCATTCACTGCCGCCGCATTCGTTTTTATTATTAGTTCGTTTTGTGAAGTTAAACGTTTCTGAGCTGAGCATGCTTCTGAAAGGATTACTTCTTTCTATTTTATATTCATAGAAGGATTCAGTAGTATCTTGATAAAATGCATCACATTTTTTATATATATATATTTTTTTATAACGGAAGTGGTTGATATTCCGTAATCTATACATGGTAGGATTTATTTTGGTATTTGAGAGAATTTCGAAAATTCAAAAATCTCATTCAATCCATTCAAGCTCTTCATATTGCTGCATATATAGAAAAATATCTTTCACACTTCACTGAATGTATCTTGAAAAAGTTTAGCACGCATCTCTGAGATTTTAAATATTTCAATAGAAAGACTCACGCGAGAATCCGTGTAAATCCGCAACTCTCGTTCACGAATTTTATTCGTTAAATTTAGAAAAAGTGAAAAAAAATGTTTACTGCTTTGGTGTGGAATGTAGGTATAATATTTATGTATGTTTGCATGTGTGCCTTGGTTATATTCAGTACCAGCAACAGTACGATAGTGAAATTTTCTCGTTGCATAAACAAACCTTTTGCTTGCATACCTGGACTTAGTGCTGTTGGTTGGTTGGATTCCCAAAGGTAAAATTAGCCAAGTACACAAGGCTTAACTAACACAAAATCTTCATCACAAGGTTTTAACAATTTAACAAACTTTTCACGCAAGCCAACTCTTAATATATGCAAGCTTTTTTATGGGAATTAATAGTTTTTTTCATTTTTTTTGTATTTTCCTTTTTCTTTGCTTTTTCTACCAAATATAGCTTTCGCCGTCATCATTTACATGATGTATGTTCGCCCGCGGCAGAAATTTTGATGTTGACGGAGAGGCTTTTTTTTCCAATTTAACTGCTTGCTTGCAGCCACTTGACAATATTCTTTTATTGTTGTTATTTCTTTTTTCCACTTTTACTATAGAAAATTTAGTTTTCCGGAATCTTTTTACTTCTTATCCCAGGGTTCAAGAAAAATGAAAATGAAGAATTATATAGGCTTTAAGCATAGTGAATAGTTAAAGTAAAAATTGCTGGAATTTAGTTGACTTGACTAAAAATGACTAACATACACAGACCTGGGCAATACTTAAGTAAAAAAAAGACTTAAGTACTATTTAAAGTACATTTTCATTACTTAAGACTTATTAGTCAATACTTTTGAAATGCCCCTACTTATTACTTGAACATAAGTACTTGCTTCTATTTACTTGTACAAGACTTAGTTTTGTACTTAAGTACCAAGATTTTTACTTAAATATTTCTGAGTCTATTAAGTACCTATAAATATCTAACTCTTCGTAGAAAAGGAAACACAATCTCTAGCCAAACTCCTTTTTTGTTGTTGAATTGTAAAGCACGCAAAGAAATATCAAAGCATCACGCGTCAAGGCAGAGCCTTAAGCCGGTCCCACACAATGTATGCATTCGTCAAATATTTGTCAATGCGTCTAATTTGACGAGGTGTGTGTAAATGAGACGAATTGCCAAATTTTTGAAAAAAGGAACACATTGTGTGGGACCGGCTTTAGACTAACTAATAACATAAAAACAAGACTGGGCATGTAGAACAAAAACCAGAAACGTTTCGCTCGAATATAAAATCGACGATTCCTCGATATGATGACAAAACTACTGACATGTATAATATGGACTGACTACGTTCATAGAAATACACTGTAGAAAGTGGGCTCACTTCTATATTGCTGACTTTTCCGGTATAAGCACCAAGAACCAACTGAGGGAAAACTGAAAACAAGAAGTAATTAAGTGGATCCGTCGAAATAAATATTTTTAATTATTTAGTGTTAGGTATTAATGATATAATTGTTTTACCTAAGGTAATATATTCATAAAATATGGAGTAGAGTTTCGAAAAGTTTTATTATAATCGCTTTTCGAGCTGCACACACATTTTTTCATCTTCCCGACAATGATTTTTTTCAATGTTGGCACCGGGCGGCGTAAGAACTTTTTTTGACATAAGCAATTGTGTGCACGTGAAATAGAAAAGTAAGCAGTCCATATTATATACGTCAGTGGATATAACCAAGGGTAAGCAAGCAATGCCTCGCTCCAATATAAAATCAGCAATGCCTCGACCTGATGTAGGGAAGGCATGAATTTTTTCTTAGAAATTTACTGGAAATATTTTTCTAAGAATTGTTATGCATTATTGGAGGTGATAATGGGTCCTTGGGCGGACCACTAATAGTTTTTATGAGTGTTGTAATGAGAGGCGAAAGTTTTACTTTACCTGCAGCGCCGAAAACTATAAATAGTAGCCACTGGTTACTATACATATTATAGTTTTCAAAAGGTATTTATTTATTAATATCTATAACTGAACCCAATAAACTTCATTATATTACAGCCAATGTACAAAGATTTTAAAAAAGTACTTTAAAAAGTACTTCAAAAAGTACTCAGTACTTTTTATGGAATTAGTACTTAGTTACAAGTACTTTTTATACATGCGGTACTTGCACTTACGCTGAAGTACTCACGCCTTCAGTACTTGTACTTGTACTTAAGTACTTTTTCTTTGGTACTTGCCCAGCTCTGAACATACATATACACAGGACCAATGCGCAATCTTAGACCATCATATAACAGGCACCATTATTTATGGGCCAAAGGGGAAACAAAACGACCTTGAACTCATTACTCCATAGAATATTGCGTCATTTGTACGGCGTCTACTTACTGAAGAAGAACTTATAGAAAAGTTTAATTTAAATTAAATCAAATTTAATTGGCTCATTTTTCTATCTCAGTTATATGTAGTAACACGAGATTGACTCATCTTACCCTGGTAGACAACACTCATCAGTTTCCAAATTTTAGTACCGGTGCGGGCGTGCACGCACTTATGTTAACTAACAAAACTTTTTAGTTAAGTACGACAATGTGAGTGTACATTATCTGCTCGTACGACAGCTAACTTTTTTACTGAGTGGCTTGATGAGCTTCTTCGTGAACTCATCTATCAGCTCATAAATAAATTGGTATGGATACTGATATATAAGTCTAGTGCATCTAATGTACGAGTAAAAGGGAGATAAATCGTGTTGCGCTAAAAATTCCCTTGCTTTGCGCCTTCGAAGTGCGGACTAAATTTTATCTTTCTTAATTCCTTTGTGAAAAGCGAAGCGAGGAAGGTGAAATATAATTTAAAGTGAAGTGTAATTGAAGTCGTCCAGGGGACCTATTATTGAATTACGAATGGTTTTTACAAATTCGTTATATAACGAATGGTTGATAACGAATCGAATACCCCGTTCGTATTCTTGAACCTCATCGTTATAAAGTCGAAGTGGTGAAAAAGTTGTTCAACATAATGAGTGTGGTAGGATTAAATCTGTCAATTTACAAATTGAATGTTGTCAACTGTTTCATGTTTTGAAATATAATTTGTAAAATATGTCTAGTTTCAGTGAATTGTCATTATTGTTTGCGTTTAAAATTGTTAAAGAATCTATGAAAAATGAATTACGTCAATCGTTAATCAGTTCATACACCCTTAATTCATCGCATCGCTGGATAGGAAAAATTTTGCAGGAGGACCTCCACCAGCACCATGCAAATATTTTTTTGTCACCGCAGATTTTTTTTTCACCAAACATTTTAAATCCTGATAACTCTGGAAATTTTCTATTAGCTATGTTTTGAATATAATATCATAAAAAAAATTAATGTGAATGTATGTACATTCCTTTCTCCAACTTTTCCAGTGCTTTTGCGCTCCGGGTATGGAATTTAATACTGATGCTAGCTTTTGCCACAATTCCAATTCCGTGGCATCTTATGAACTGAAAGAATTATCATATTTACCAAATTTCAGGTTCGGGTTTTCCTCTAAAAACTCAATTACTTTAGTTTTTTGAGCATATGACATTTTCGCACATCTTTTATCTCCCATTATCATCCGTAAAATTGCAGCTGATTCACTCTTCGTTTGCCATAACGAACGGTTGAACCCACTCGTTAAATAACGAAGGGTTTGCGTTCGGTATATAACGTTAACGAATGCGGATTTCAAGAATACCAAATGTGTCCATCCCGAATGGTTTTGACAGTATAAGGAATACGGAATGTGCCTTCGTTATTCAAGAGTAGGCCCCCAGTTCCAGTTAAGTTCAACTATTTTTTAATCATTTGTAAGCAATTTTTCATATTTTCATAGTGTATTCCTACATAAAAATGGAATATCGGTCAAATGTCCTCGTCCTGAATTAATGCACATTTGTGCTCGTTTTACGGCATTTTGAATTATTGCCTGCAAAAACATCTGGCTCCAAATTGATGATTTGTTCTTCAATATTGGCTTTCTAGACTTGCAAGATTTGTGGTTAATTGTGGTAAACGCAAGATTTCAGAAAGCTTCAAAGGAAGAAATCTAGCTCAGTCAGATCTGGCCGGGCAGTTCAAATCGCTAAAATGGGAAATCACACAGCCCGAAATTTGGTATTTTAAAATATCTCCGTTTTGCTGGAACCACTAATGCTCGAGACCCAATTCAGCAACTTGCGGTAAAAAAACCCTTCTCAGCTAAGATCTGAATTGTACGCGCATATGGTGCAGAATGACGAGGATATTGATCTAATAAGCAGTAACAATAATTCCGCGCTCTTCAAGTGTGTATCACTACATTGCTTATTGTTAACCAATTCTCTATATGTCTACAATATAAATGTCAAAGTACAATGACATTTGACGTTATTTGCAAAAATTATGGCACATTCACATTATGACAATTCTTTTGCCTCAGCCGCATTGCAATAATAATATTTCTGATGTTTTGGATTGCGTGTCGTATCCCTGCAGGAGAGTACAACAGTATAGTGCAGGCATATGACATGTGTGATAATCCCGAATCTGTTTTTATTTTTTATTTATTTTTTTATTTAAAAACTATGTATATCACCCCTGATAATCATGATTATGCTCAGTGATGAGGAATTTGATTTACTCACCAATGAGAATCATGATTACGCTCAGCGATGAGAGATTTGATTTACTCACAAGGGCAATCATTGAATTGGTCATGATATGAATGCGAAGTATATAAATGAATTTAGTCCCGGTAGAACAAAATTCAGCATTACATTCATCCAACCAATAATCATGAGCTCGTCAGTGCGCTAATGATGGATGACTGGGCTACCAGTGTAGGGTTTGATTTGCTATTGTGGTCGTTATTATTCTTCATTCTAGCATGAACTACAATAGCTTGTTTTTGAGTAGCTTGGTTGAAAAGAGCTAACAGTTAATTTGCTTCTATTTGGAGTAAAAAAATTATTGAAGCGATTCTTCAATTTCTTCAAATGAGTCGGAACTTAATGTCACCCCTTGTTTACCCTTGCTGATTCAGTAAAATATATTCTCTCATGCTTCTCTTCCACCAAATTCTTGAGAAAATCATGTATACCGCAGTTTTTTCATTTTCAATATTTTACTACATTTACTGCTCAGCCAACCAAACTTATATATTACATATATATGATTGTATTATCAGATGAACTCAGTCCACTTTTCTTCCAGCCGGTTCTGGTATTCCTCAGTGATCTATTATTGGTCCTTTATTGTTTTCTTACATATTATTCGTCTAAAGACGGGATTTTAGAATGACTTGCAACAGAACTCAGTGCACTTTTCTTCCAACCGTTTATGGTGGTCCTCAGGGATCTAGTCTTGGTTCTTTATTGTTTTCCTATACATATTATTAGAGCACGGTTCGTCTAAAGACGGGATATCCGAAGGACTTGCAGAAGTAAATCATTATTCGTATGTTTGTGGTGTAGACTTAAAACTAAGATTGGAGATATATTTTTCGATTATTCTGTTATCAGCAGAATTTCTCTTTCTCTCTGTATGTCAGGGAGGTTCTCAAACTATGGATCATATCAAATTTAAAGCTTTGGTTCTCAGGAGAAGTCCATGACCATTTAGTACATCATAATTCGGGTGTTCAACAGATATCGATACTCATGCCAGTTATTTGCTGTGACCGCAGAATATACCCCCAATTCAAAGCTACCGACATACTGTAATACTTTTTTACTACTATACCTCACCACAAATAAATATAAAACTAAATTCCTGTACATGTCTCGTCCACCTGCAATTTTTCAATCAATAAAAATGATTCCAGTTATCCCATAAAACAATTTTTTTTTTCTTTAATTACATCACTTCCAAATTTATTAGAAATTTTCCCGATGGTCGGTAATTGTTTCATTCGATTGGCAGCTATCCTCTCTACGTTCACAACTGAAAATTCTATTTGAGCGAAATTTCCACAAAATTTTAAACGACCATCGTATTGGTAAACTATATACATGCACATATGTATACACAGAGTTGTCGTTATAATAATCAACACATATAACACAACAGACCTATAGTTGGGCTGATTTATTGCAAGAGACGAACGAGTCCGGGTCAGAAGGACACCACAGCCGGTAGAATGTACTACTATAACTGGGATCGTAGCTGTGGTAATTTCAATTACTTGTTCTCTACATGAAATGGTTCCACCTGGGGCTCTAAACTCATAATTCCTGTCTCTTTTCCCATTTTACATGTTTTTATATGTCCCCTGTATCCAAAATCAAACTAAACTACACAAAAAAAAAATTCTGTTGGGAGGATAGTGTTGGTGGAAACTAGAAAGAATTACTATTTCCTGCGCAGATGGGCGGTACTTAAATGCTGAGAGATAAATGGGGGGTTTTGTTTTGTTTTTTTTTTTTTTTTTGTACGATAATAAATATGAACAAGCAGTAGTGAGTCCGGTCTTGGTCGATAGACAAACGTTTATAAACCTTATACTATATAGGTATAGCTATAGCCACACCTATAGTTAGTCAACTAATAGTAAAGTAATAAATTTTAATCAAGTTAAGTCAGCACAAATCAACGCTGTCTCTCAAGCTAATGTTACCTCGTATGTTTGCGGTGAGGACGCTTTCATCCATACTACTCTACCGACCTAAGCTTTCTTCTCCTCCTCAGAACACATAAAATAAAAGACGACTCACTCGAAATTCTTGTGGCAGAATATCTTCACAACCAACCTCTACTATACTACCTGCAATTTAATCTGAAAAAGCAGCTCTTTACATCCTTCCGACACATAAGGCCAGCATTGAAGACGAAATTTTTAACAAACCTCGACATAATCCACCGAATACAACAATCCTTTACAGAATAAATGTCGTACGTGTATAACATATATACTTGAATGTATGTATGTATGTACATTTATACTATGGTTTGGCACTATTTAGCATCCGTCCCCGGTTATCCTTGAGCTTATCCGTAGAGATAAGACGATGACAAATTCAGAGAGGTGGGCGGCGGCTCGGTGGCAACTCAATTAACTATTTATGAACTGAGCAAGTGATTCCATGGAGAACGAGGGATATGGTCTTCTGACTAGATTTTGACTAGGAGAAAACCAAGAGGAAGCCAAACAGGAATCTCAGCTCCGCACAAAAGGATTCTATTACTATGAATGAACTCAGCTGAGCAGCAGCAGCAGCAGTAAGAGACAAGTTTTGTCTCGTCCTGAATTTTTTATACTTTAATGGCAGTCGACTGAAATGGCAATGGTAATTTAAGTTTAATTCTTTGACTCAATTGACTTTGTAATTGAGGATATCTTAGTGCGCCCAAAAAGGGGTATCCGCACTGTAACTATGTACATACATATGTAGGTCGATAAAGTTTATTAAAATTGATCCATTTCTATTTCTGTTTCCGTTGTGCAAATTAAAATGTTTTTTTCAATCATTGATTACCAACACAGATAAGAGCAATGCACTCTCTGAGGTAAAATAGAGGGTAAGTAAGTAAGAAAGGAGGTCAGTCAGGATTGAGTGAATTGTTTCACTTCCTTGACTTATACACTGTAACTGAAACGGAAGGGAATTAAAAATTAACGCAGATTTTAATTTTGCACTATATATTCTCAAGTGAAGGATGGGGGGGAGAGAGGAAATAGGAAAATAGGATTTTCTTCCTCTTAGTTTATAGGCAAAAATCATCTGTGCAGGAATTCTTAACATTTTTAGTAAATCGCTTTTTCTTTTTTTTTTCTTTTTTTTTTTTTTTAATTGTAAATAAAATAATTTCATGCTCTGTCACTATTTCTATTTCATTTCGATTTAATTAAAAGACTTCTTAGCTTCATTTCGAGGATATCTCCGGGTTGGAAATGAAGCCCCTCAAGTGTATGTGAAAATCCATTTCTCTGCTGGCTTACAAAATAATTGCATCTTGTTCATGACAACTTATTTTCCGGGTTGTTGGTAAACTAACTTTATAGCTATAGTTTTATATAGCGATAGCCCTGTCGTCACCACCGTATTCTTATTTTTATGTCAGACTTTACCTCAGTCCAGCCGTTTCAGTTCTCCTTCTTTTTCTGTGGGATGGGATGTTCCCAGTTCTCAGCTTGATTCAGGAATGGATTAATTAAAGTTTGACGAGCAATTTCAAAACTAGAACTACTGCTGCTGTTGTTGTTGTGTATTTTCGTAGAAATGTTCTCAAAAAAAAAAAAAATTTCACCTCTTGAGATTTTTCCAGCAGTTTGTTGTTTTTTTTTTACTTCTATACCATCGTCGTCCAACGTCGTCGTCTTCTTCTTTTTAGTCTAGGATTTGTGTGGGTTCTATTGTTGTTATTAACAGCTTCAGACTGCGTTTAAATTTTCCTTGTTTTTATTGTTAATATTCAGCAATTCAGGGCAATTTAGTAGTTTGAAGTGTTTAATGAGCTTAGTCAACTGAGAAATGTTCCAATTTCCATGTTTTGCAGTTGTTAGAAAATTGCTTTGGGGAAAATTATGACCAGAGTATAAAAGATAAAACTTGTCGGAACGGAACCACTGGAAAACTAATTGTTGACTGGACTACTACATTTAGGATACGGGAAAATGTTGGGTTTTCAAGGGAGGCATTTAACCTAATTTGTCTAATCTGTATGTATTCAGTGATTGGCATACTTATTAATGGCGTTATTTTCAGGGGATGCTTGCTATTGTGATGTGTGAGCATTGTAGATTAAATGTTAAATTTTCGTGGTTTATCTGTAAATCAACCGAAACAATTGTTTGAGTTTGAAGTTTACATATAAATATAAACCAAGTTACGGTTCGTTTAACACTAAACAAATATATGAAGGTCTAGTAGCAGTAGGATATATGTATGTAATAGTGGGAAGATTGATTACATCACATTAAAAATGTATTAAAATTGTTACACTAATTTATTATTCATCTTACAATAAATAGGGCGGAATCAAATGGCAGACGTAATAAAGTACACATGATGATGATGATGATGGATGTTGACTGGATGCTAATTATCAGGATTTCACCTAAGCCATGTAACATAATAAAAACGGTAGTGACTGGAGAAGTTACAGGATATTGAAGATTTAAATTATTTTCTTATCATATCTTTTACGATTAGACTTTTTAGAAGACTTTTAGAATATAATTGATAAAACTCTAAAATGAAAATTTAGTCAACTAGCAAATAAAAAAGCTAGAATTGGTCTAAGACCAATTCTTACAATACCCTAGATGAATGCCCATAGGTAATTTCGTATGGTAACTTCTCTCTGAATGTTTGATTGTTGAAGTGGTTTTTCGCATTTATTTCTAGTATGGTTCATTGTACAGTAAAAATGATTATACCAATTTTATAGAATTTCATATTCTGAAGAACTTTTCAGTATAATAAAAACGTCTAGGGCTGATCATTTTAACCCATTAATGACTTACGTTACACATATACAACACTGACATTCCAACGAAATAGAGGCAAAATAAAGATAGTCTCCCAGCTTCGGCGAATTTTTTAATTGGTGTCGTAGAAACTTATCTGTGTAAGCAAACAGAATAAAAATTCACTGGGGCTTTCCAATAAGAGGTGTTATTTTGATATTCAAAGAAAAATGCCATTTTTTGAGATAAATGATCGGATCTTTATTTCAATATAAAGAGGAAGGTATGCCGTTAATAATGAAAAATAACATCAGCCAAATGACCACCACGACCACGCCTACAGGACCATATCCTTTTCATGAAATTTTCCATAACCAAATCGCAAAGTGGCTGCCCTATGTCCTCGATAGCCTCACGAATTCCATTTTTGAGGTCTTGAATCGACGCTGGGCTGTTGGCGTAGACCTTCTCTTTCACGTGGCCCCAAAGGAAGAAGTGGCAAGGTATTAAGTCACAAGATCTCGGTGGCCAATTGTGATCACCTCTTCGAGAGATAACACGGTCCGGAAACTTTTCCCGTAAAAGATCAATGGTTTCGTTGCTTGTATGGCACGTATCGCCGTCTTGTTGAAAGTAAACGTTGTCCAGATCAATACCATCCAATTCCGGACATAAAAAATCATTAATCATCTGACGATAGCGCAATCCATTCACCGTAACTGTTGCTCCAGCCTGATTTTCGAAAAAGTAAGGTCCAATGACCCCGCGGGACCATAAACCGCACCAAACAGTCACACGTTGAGGATAGAGAGGCTTTTCAACAATAACTTGGGTTTTCCGAGCCCCAGATGCGACAATTTTGCTTGTTGACGAAGCCATCGAGGTGGAAATGGGCCTCATCACTCAAGATGAGTTTTCGATGGAATTCCGGATCATTTTCATGCATTTCAAGGACCCAATCAGCAAAGACTCGACGTTGTTGATGATCGGCCGGCTTGAGTTCTTGTGTTAACTGAACTTTATAAGCCTTAAGACCCAAATCTTTATGCAAAATACGGTGTAATGACGTTTGTGGAATGCCTAATTCCAAAGAACGACGAGGAATGGACAAACCTGGGTTTTCTTCAACACTTTCGGCTACAGCAGCAATATTCTCGGCTGTTCTTGAGCGACGTGCACGGGTTTTATTCTTCACATCACTAACTTGACCCGACAGCTCGAATTTTTCTACCAATTTCTGTATTGCGGTCCGACAAGGTGCTTCACGACGACCCAAAAATGTTCGAGTTTTACGAACCGTCTCTGCCACATTTTCACCATTTTTATAGTGAATTTTAATAATTTCAATGCGTTGTTGAATCGTTATCATTTTTATTAATGGCGTAGTTTATACTTGTCAAATGTCAAAAAATGACAGCTCCAAAAGTGACATCTACCGAAATAGCGGGCTAATTAAAATAACACCTCTTATTGGAAAACCCTTTACTTAAAAAAAATCAATTTTATCGGGTAATCTTTATTATCATACAAAAGAACCATTTTTAACACTTATTTTTTTTTTTAAATGTTGGCTGTAATTTTGCTAATTGACGTAGCTATTAAACCAGAAGTGGGCCTCATCGCTGAACAAAATTTTGGTCGATAACAGTGGATTTTCTTCAAATTTTTCAAGAACCCAAAGACTGAAGCGGTGACCATTCGGAAGGTTGGCCTGCTTCAACTCTTGTACTAGTTGAAGTTTGTATGCTTGCAGACCAAGATCCTTACGTAAAATACGCCAAGTTGTTGCATACGATAAGCCAAGCTGTTGAGAACACCGCCAAATCGTTCATCACGGTCATCGTCATCATTATCCAATTATAAAAATTGGGTTTCAAATTTTTGAATGGTATAGCAGAATTGTGCGTTCGATAAGCCAATTATGCGGACCATAAATTACTCTAAGCGCACGAAACATATTCCTCGTAGAACACTGATTTTCGTAACAGAGCTGAATAATTTGTAGACGCTGTGCCGGGCCATTGAATAAATAACTAATAAGGAAGCGGGGTATCGTGCGAATACAGTGTACGTTTTTAAGTAATTCAATGACAGTATGACCTACGACCCCCGGGGGGGGGGGGAGAACTGACAAGAGGGTCTAGTGGCTATTTTGCGTCAGTTCAACATTTCTGACATTTCATAATTTTTTGAAAAGAAGTTCTCGGATTTGAATTCGCGATATTGTAATAAATAAATAATTTAACAGGATTTTTACTTAATAGTAGTGTGAAATAAGTGTAAAGTATTTTTTTGTGAACGATATTTTATGTAATAGAGACTCCGTTCTTAAATAACCATAATGAAGTGCGCTGTCCTGTGCTGCAAGAACAAACGGCATTATTGTCGTGGGAAAGCATTCTTCAAGTAACTTTAATAGCTTTACTAATTAATTATAGTGTTTCTAGCAAAATAAAAGTGAAATATTGGCAAAAAATTTAACATTTTACCAATGCCGGTTTGTTTGTTTACAATTGAATTGTCATTGGTGGCTAAATTATGATAGTCATACAAAGGCAACGCAAAGAAATATTATCTGAAAATAAGGGGGAGCTAAAAATTTGTTTATTTTAATAGCAATTTGGATTATAAAAAATGTTCTCCTTCAGGATTTCAGTACTGCCAAGACGAAACAAATACAAACACAGCACACTAATACATTTCGCCGAGTGGCTTAGATTTTCACCCGATATGCCGTTTGCTTATTAGTTATTTATTCAATGTGCCGGGCTAAGTTTTGCGCTAATAAATTATCAAACAATACTGAACAAAAATACAATGACAGTTTGACACGACTCACGCGTTGTCTGTTATAAAATCCCTACTGAAAAAAGTACTTCTAAATGAATCACCCATACATCCGTCCGCAGCACCTTCCAAGAGTGGTTGGCACACTTTAAAATAAAAGGATTCTAAATTGTTGTTGAAAAGAATAATTTTCAATGGACCATTAATAATGCAATCTAGACAAATCGTTATTCATACGAGATAATAATTTTTCTATGATCCCAATGAGTCTATAGATAGAATAGAATAGAATAATTTTTATTAGTATTTAGAATATATTTTGAACAACGGTAATATTTTATAAATTCTATGCATTTCTTTTTAAAACAATTAACAGACGTCTATTTTTTCTTCAGAGCGTCCAGTTGTACAACAACGAACTCTGAGTTCTCACTTTGTTGTAAGACTCCAATCTCACATTGAAATCCATATTCCTCAAATTGTAGGGTTAAACATCCACCACGAAGGTCATCTTTTCTTTAAGGTAGTTTGGTAGTATCCCACTCTTTATTTTAAAAATGAATAAGAGTACATGTAGTTCAATTCGTTGTTGTACCTTCATTCACTTAAGCGTATCCAAAATCCGCTTAACAGATAAATATCTACTACACACAACAGTATATTTCGCATCGCTTTATTTAGCATTTTCTGAAGGTGTTCAAATTCCCTCTTTTATGCACAGAAACAATATTGTGGAGCAGTATTCAAGATGCGGTTTTATCATCACATTGTATATCCTTATTGGACAAAATAATGAAAGTGATTTTCCCATTCTTTTAAAATACTCAATTTTCTTCCCTAACTTCTTACATACATAGTTTACGTGACTTTTAAAATCTAATTTGCAATCCAATATTACTCCTAAGTACTTTACTTCATGTAACAGCTCAATATTTTCATTTCCTATTTCTATAGGTAGATTATTATTTGTGTTTAACCACATACCATTCGTTTTCATAATGTTAATTTTCAATTTTTTTTCAATTTAACCACTTATGCAAATTGTCTAGATCAAATTCGAGTTTTGATTTAATCTCTATAGCACTGTCCCCCTAGCAATATATTAAAGCATCTTCCGCATATAAATTTACATTCGAGTGTACTAAACTCAACTTTAAATCATTCACGTATATAATAAACACCAGCGTGCCCAGTACGGATCCTTGGGGAACACCCATTTTCGTCTCTACCGCCTGCGAGTAAATCCCATTCATCTTCGATCTTTGCGTTCTATACTGCAGATAACTTTCGAACCATTTCCACTTCTTCCTCTTCCTTCTTATTCCATACTACAACAATTTTTGTAATAAAATGTTGCTGTCCACCGTTTCAAACGATCTTGTGTACCTAAATGTACCTAAATCTATCGCTATCTACATACAACATACATATGTACATGAAGAGAAAAATATATAAATTTATATAAACAAAAAACGGACTCAACAACGAGCCTTGTGGCATTCTAAAACTTAAAAGCAATAAGAAAGATTACTGATCCTGAAAATACTAACAATGCTAGCTCACATCTATGATGTTTTGAGGTCTAAATTCTAAAGAAGTTCTTCTGTTCGTCTCGAGTAAAGAAAAATGTGGTAACTGAAGAAAGCAAAAGCTTAACCGAATGCAATTCATTACTGGTAACATAACCATTATTGTCATGAAAAGAAAAGCTTTTCAACATCTGTCCCAACTAACTTCAAACACTGAATTTCAGGTCAGGTTGGAGGAGAGTTTTCCTTTTCGTAAAGTTCATGCTATTTTCACTTAAGCTGTATAAATGCATTAAATGATTTTTTTTTCTCAAAACTTTCAACCCACTACCGCAAGTACATTTCTCAAATCTAATTCTATATAAATGTTATGTATGCACATACTGATGATCAACCTGTATATAAAAATTAATTCTTTGTGACCACCTTTACCGGTTTGTTTTTGTTTTTTGTTTTTTAGTTTTTTCTCTCTAATGTATACGCTACACAAACAGTCTTCAACAAGCAGTTTTAGTCAACCATCCAAAGGCCATCATCACATCACCATTCTGCACAAAATGGTTGGACTAACGCAAACATTTCTAGCGATAAAACTCAGGTGCAAACAAAATTTTCGAGTCAGTGCAAGAGTCGAGTCCTTTTGAGAAATTAAGCTGAAGCGGCAATGCTTTGTTCCCATAGCAGAGAAACGCTTTGAGAAAATGCAGTTGTTGCGTTCATTCTGCAACAAGCGAAACTCTTCTCCTCCTCCTCCTCCTAACAAGGAAAAGCAGAGATATTCTGACGGTTAATTTTTGGTTTCCGCATGTCTGTGGTATGAGAGACTCTTCGTAACAAAGAGTCCTTGTCGCATTGTCGTTGATTTGCATGCTCATCATTTTCTCTAATTATTATCATAGTGCAAGTGCACCCTGTGCTGTAGTCGCACATTTAAAACTACAAAAAAATGAAAGGAGTTTGCCAGGATTATGGATGCTCTTTTTCTGCGGCATTCTATTTAAATATCGGCAACGCGGGTGGTGGGTATATTACATGCTTGAATTATTTGCCATTTCTACATTTGCACCTATAGCTACTATCTAGAGCAACCCTGATGATGTCCGTAAATACATGGTGGATCTCTACAAATTTTCCCTTAAGATTTATGTCTACAATAAGCTCACTGTACTTTTTCTTTGAGGCACGTATTTTGTACTTGCAATTGGGACACAGAGTGGCAAGACGACTATAGACTGCGTGTCTATATAACGAGTGAATGCATAGCTCAAGCAGCACACCATACATACATAGAAGAACAGCACCCACAATATGGATGTTTCCTAAGAATACTTGAAACTGTTTGTTGCTATACAAATAGAACATAAAGAAACCAAAGCACAAAGCAAGGACCCTATATTGTGGTGTAAGGAGCGCTACAATGTAAGTTGCATCGTGGATTTTATTTGTATATGCAAAAGGGTGGGGGGGGGAGGATTGTATTTGAATAAAAGGAAAACATCGTTCGCCTTAATTTATCACTTCTCCCACTCCATTTTCATTGAAAGAAAAATGCAATCAGGGCAGGAAAGAAGAAGATGCACAGTTTGAATACACTATATACAAGCTGGAGAACCACCCAATAGTTGATGAGGGGGGGAGGGAGTGTAGGGGTAGCTGTTGTCACTGCTTAAAATAGTTCGCATGTTAGTGACTTATCTATCAGTGTCGCTACTTTTTTAAATTTATGGATTTGAAATTGTTAGAAACGAGTCTGGTACGAGGAAAAAAACGTTTTTTTTTAAAAAGTAGCTCGAGAGAATAATGAGAAATTTTTAATGCATGCAAACTAAACATGGACGAAGGCCTTTCCAGATGGATATGCTTGTTGCTCTCTCTCTCTCTCTCTCTCTCTCTCTCTATCTATCTATCTCCTAAAACTACAGTGAAAGGCTTCTTATAACGCTGAAGATTCCATAAATCCGTTGCATTGCATTGTGCATACCGTCACGTACATATATATCACAAATTTATTGAGCTCGGGCACTCTAAATATAGGTCAGCGCGGCTTTTATGCACATCTCACAAACGTTTTCCCAGATGAAATTTATCGTTTTATTATTTAAGTTCGAAACTTCTTCGAATATTTTATATAGGCGCACACATCATAGTTATGCTATGCTCTCTTTTAAGCCGCGTTAGAGGAGCAACTTTTGACACTTTCATATTATTTTGAATCCGACACGAACTCTGTCTCTGACTATCAGGGCGGGGTGGGTGGGTTTGGATGAGAAAAGTTTTCTTCAACGAATTATTGTCTACACAAATGTTCCATTATATGAGAGTTTCAGGAATGGAATACTGTTGGTGGAAAATTGCCAAAAACATTTCTATATATCTAGGTAAAGGTGCTAATTGGTGACTATTTTCTTTGTTGTAGGGAAGAGAATTAACATGTTCGCACCAGAAGTTCTACAGAGAGTATATTTGTGTTGCACATTTTGGCACGAATAGTTGAACAAGCATAAATAACAATCTACTGACTTGTACGGGAACAATTACACACTATCTCTGTAGACAATGGTCTTGATCGACTATATATATGTACAACATACATATATGTATATATGCATACGAAGCCTTTATATCTTGGGCTGGAAACACTTGCAAAATTTTTGGTAACATGAGCGCATAATATGTTGCAAATCTTGAAGATTTTGTGGTAATTGTTGTACTATTTCTTAGTGTCCGGACTTATATAACGCCAAGAGCATCTCATCACCATAGGTTGCAGGATAACATATTTTCCGATCTATTCCCTATTTCGTCCCTACTTTGTTGTCATATAAATTATACAGGATTTTTCCCACTAGGTGGTCAATAGAGCAGGAGGTAATAGTACTCTCCTAGACGAACCAAAAATTGGGGGGGGGGGCATATCAACCATTTAGGAAATACAGAGTGATTAAGAAAAAAAGCTGGTTTTTCACAAAACACCCTGTATCTTAAAAACTACAGGGTGTGTGGCCACATTTAAGAGCTCATTGCATGCAGATCTTCATGACCTCTCTAACGACTTCTCAATCAGCCACCTCTCCAATCAAGAATTATGTTCGTTTTTTTTTTATTTAACCTCTATTATTTTTGCAAAAAGATCGTTAACATAAATTTTTTTTATAAAAACTGTAAACTGTAGACTCTCATCTTTAAGTTGACCTATTACACCCTATGTGTTAACTGTAGCCGTTAAACAGTTATTAACTCAGGTCACATCGAAAAAATAATAGAGGTTAAATTAAAAAAACAAAGGTAGGAAAATCCGATTTTTTTTTAGTTTAAACAAACATACTTTTTGATTGGATAGGGGTATGGGGCTGATTGAGAAGTCGTTAGAAAGGCCATGAAGTTCTGCATATAATGAGCTCTTAACTGTGGCCACATGCCCTGTAGTTTTTAAGATACAGGGTGTTTTGTGAAAAACTAGCTTTTTTTCTTAATCACCCTGTAACTCCTAAACGGTTGATATGCCCCCCCCCCTCGCCATACAATTTTTGTTTCATCTAGGTGAGTACTATAATCTCGTGCTCTATTAACCTCCTAGTGGGAAAGACCCTATATAGGTTAGGCCCTCTGCTTGCTTTAGTAATATAAAAAAATATATAACCCCGGTTTCGACATGATGAAATAACGGTAATCGAATTGTGAGTAATGTGTCGTAGTGTTACTGGAGATGAACGCAGGGCTATGTCGTGCTCTGTGCACTGCCCGCTCATTGCAAACAGCGATCTCCGGTAAACTCCAGATGTAGTCATGGCTACATTTGGCGTTTGGGCAAATGCCGAAACGCCATTAGGCTATCCCAGTCAAAGGAGGCTGGTATTTTGAGGAGGGAACTAAAGGAGGCGACATGTGATGAAAAAAGCGTAGCAACTATCGTTCTTCTTCTTGTTTTGTCGATGTGCCAGAGGCAGCGTTAAAAATTGTTGATGTCTTAAATATCACAATAAATTAATGGCGCGAAAATTCAAACAAATTTCTTAGAAACTCCGCACAATCTTCCGCACCACCCATTGACATGTATATAAATGGACTGACTGATCTCCTGTTTCATGTGGCACCAGTTTTGATTTCAGCAAGTATTCTCTCACTGACGATATATTTAAATTATTTGCGAATTTACTTATATATGCATGTCAGCCATTAATCATTTCCTATAAAAAGCAAATTATTCCTTTTGTAACTACGTCTCTGCGCCAAACACACTTCGCGGCTCTTTGTTTACAAAAAAGTGACAGTCAAACACCCTGCCAAAATCAAGATGGCGAAAATTTTTGGCTACGCTGCCATACATATACTTTACTATGGGATGTTGTCTCCTTTAGTTCTCTCCTCAAAGGGCTGGTACAATATATCGTTTGAAATAATTGGGATGCCCAATATTATAATCTACACCAAGATTTGGTTGCTTGGGCATAAAGAGATCACAAATGTTCACGAACGAGAGTAAAAAATTGAATGTTATAGACGTCGAATTATTGCGATAAACTAAGTTCAAATCGAAGGAATCAAAACTGGAATGAAATCATATCAAAATGACCGTAGTGACCTTACCAAAATGATGCTTCGACAAACACCTATATATCAATCAATTTTCCCCAAAGAGGTTTTCTGAAATTTTCAAGATATTGTCTCATATTCTGATAGCTGGAATTCAATGAATATTTCAACGCAGTTGACCAACTCATTGCTAATTTAGGGAGATGTATGTTGTCCAAATATCCTCATCAATATCCAAATTGTTATCTCAAGTATAGCATGAGAAGATCAAAACCAAATTATTGAAAATCAACAGAATTCGAGCCTGCTACTAGACAAAAGCATCAAAACACAGAGGCCAGTGTCTGTATTCAGGCTGCTGGGCTACTGCATATGTTGTTTGTACAGAACTAACACGGAATAGCCAGGGCCCTAGGACTACTCTTACTATAGGACACATTGGTTGAATATTAAATCTAAAGTGAATACTTTCGTTTCTCAAACAGGAAGCGCAAAGTTAAATAATTGACACAGCAGGATTTATGTCGGTGTAGTCCCATCCCCCCCATTCCCGCCCCCTTACATAAACTGAATTCAACCACATTTCAGGACCAGTTTTCACATTTTCATTGAAAGACAGGGTAGAAAGAAATTGGGTTTGGGTATAGCATGTAGGGCAAGCAAGTAATTTATGGAAATACGTTGGACATACTGAAGAATTTTGGAGGAAAGCCTGTAGTGGGATGAGAAGGGTATCTGGAAGAATTGGTGTTGTGCCAACAGTTGAAAGATATATAAGACTAGAACTAGATTTTTTGTTGTTGTTATAAATACATTTCCAGGACTATAATTGGCGCCATGCTTTAAATTTTGTGCCAGAAATTAGAAGAATATTTTGCTAAGTAAGTACATATATGGATAATTTTCCTAGGAAAGAACCCTAAATGTGCAAAACAAGGGTTTAATCGTGAATCACATACTTTAGTACATATATATACATAAATTTATGTACGTATGGTCTCAAACAAACAAGCATAAGTATGTACTGACTGAAACTTGTGTATTCAAAACGAATGGAACCCGTAGCCAAGAGGAGGAGGAAGATGAAAAGATATTTTTGCTGCCACCTGCAGTTTTTGGCGACTTTAGCAATTCGTATTTGGGGGGGTTGTTTAGTGAATTTCATTCCATAGAATAAGTTCTGGTGGAAGACCACCAAAATTTTGCAGTGCATTTACAGGACACACTTAAAACCGAATTAAAACTTGAAAATTTATTATCACACGAATATACCTGCATAAGGAATACCTTTGTACATATCGAGGATGAAATATTGCACGGAATAAAAGTAAAAAAAAAAAACAAACAAGAGATTAATTAGGTATACCTACTCTAAAAAAAAAAAATGCTTTTTTAGTCGCTTTTACAGACACGCGGAAAAACTATTTTCAAGGCGAGGAAATGCTGTACACTACACGAATCTGTTGTATATTCTTTCAGATAGCCTAAAAGTATTGAATACCCATTCCTGTGGTTCTGTTTAAGAGAAAACCTAGCAAGCTCAGCATTAAGCTAAAATCTCTATCGTATAAGATATTAAGTCTGTTCACGTACTCGAATTTGTGTGAATGCATTACAACATTTTCACCCAAAAGCACCCAATCTCTGTTCACGTACTCAGAAAATTGGGGAAAATATGTAGACGTCACACTTCCCCTTCAATAAAGTTTTAGCCCAAATCCACCCAAGAAAAAACTCGGGGTAAATATGTAAAAACGATCTCAAACACATTAAAATTTGAAATCGAGAATCGTCAGAAGTTTAAATTGTCAAAAGAAAAATGGAAAAGGCGGCAGAATTTGTAAATGATGTGCACTGTTTGCCCAGGTCGTATAAAAATCTACAAATTAAAGTTGTTAGCTTGACAGTTTGTAGTTGTCACCTTCGATTTCTGCCCAAGAACACACAAAAGTTGTTCAAAATTTGATAGCTTCCCATCCTGCACATTTTCACACAAAAAAGCCCAAGAATGAAAACACCCGAGAAGTACGTGAACAGACCTATTATGAATGGGTAGGCCCCCTCGAAAAACTTCTTGAAACAGTTTCGACTTTGAAAATGTAAATTCCAAACACTTTTTCATCCAAGAAATATTGATGTGACCTTGAAATTTGACTGAAAAATGTAAAACTTTTTATTTTCTATGCAAAAGTTTTGCACTTCTTCATACGATTCTCACAATTTTTCCTCATTTTACACGCGAACCAGGAAAAAATTTGCAAAAGCCTCAAAAGTTGCACGTAATCTAGTTAAAATTGCGCTTGTACTTGAGTCTCATCTTCTCAACAACTTTCTTCAATAATCATGAAAACCGAGCGCATCAATATCGGCCAATCGTCGTTCGTTATGTGTTATGGAAAGCGGAAGAAAATCTATCGCATCAACACTTTGAATCTCTCTTTGTATCTCGTAATCGCATCGTACGTATAGTTCGTAAGTGCAATTTCAAAGTGTGGCAAGCGGTAAGCAAGACAACCTGCATCCACCACGATTATCGGAAATAGAAAATTAGCCATGTGACACCTTAATTAATTACAGGTACATACATATATGCTCTGTGGGGAGGAAGAAGGAGGAGGAGGAGGAACCCGATTTATAGATACATCTGAGATCCGGGAAACACTCATTGAAAATTTATGAACACTCAGTCACCACAAGGTTCCATCGCATAGTCTTAAATTTATTATGATCGCAAATTGTAAAATATGCAAACTAAAGGGAAACAGAATTGCGAGTAGAGACATTGGAAGATGCGAAGATGCTATGAAAATAATTTTGATTTCATTGTCGAAATGTCTTACGCGGATACAAATGCATAAATAATGCGAAGGAAGGAGTTTCTTTGCGCTGCTGAATGTTGGCAATAAATTATTACGGATGTACAATAAGTCTATGTTTTGCTAGAAGATGTATGCACATACATACATATGCTCTGTATACTGATTTGTTTCCGTTAAATTCAAATGTGTTGCTTTTTTCTATAACGGAAAAAGAACCGCAAAGCCTCTCTTATACTGCGAAAATACGAATATATCTTTGGTGATGGGGAGTTTCAATTGAGGAAACCGCTATCACCTTTTGAAGAAAACTTCATGGAAGTCAATGATTCTCAGCAAGAATTCTGACCTTTGGGGTGATTCTGTGGGTTTTGTCGAACTTGAATGTCAAAATAATCGACTAATGGCCAGTTTCACAGTCTGAGTTTAAACCAAATATTTAGTTTAAACTCGACGAATAAATTTCACAGTTTGGTTTAAACCATGCCATCCCTCGGTTTAAACTCAAGATAAAAGTGTGCCATTTTATTTTGACAGCAGCATTGTTTATTTGAATCAAGAAAACAATTTTATCATGGATTTAGATTTAAAAATTTCTCGCGATGAAGAAGTCTTTTTTCGATTAAATTTACAAGTCTGTCCACGACTGAAAGTAATTAGAAATCGGCCAAATCCTTTTAATGAGTGGGAGGAATTTGATTTTTATACTAGGTTCCGTTTAAGTAAAGAACTTCGTCCATTCGTGTTTGGATCTATTCTTGTCTGTATTCTTGCGCTCTTATATATATCTTTTTTATGCGCTAGGGGCGGCAATAGCTCAACAAATTTGCAGCTTTTTTGAATGTTGACATATTTAAAATTAGCAAATATAGCTACATATTTTTTATTTTTTGCTTTCTGGTCTGTTTACTTTTTCGAATGACAGATTGATTGATAGAAAATTTGCTTCACAATGTCGTCGATAACTATTTTAGTTCACAATTTAATCAGTACTACCAACGTTACTAAAAGAATGCACTGTGAAACCCGATTTGGTTTAAACTACGTTTAAACTTGGAGGATGGTTTAAACTAAACTTTGGTTTAAACTCGACTGTCAAACTGGCCATAAATGAAATGAACTTTTCTACTGATTATTTCGTGTTTTTATTCAGTTCAGCAAGCCTTGCATGACGTAGAATGAACTGAAAATGACACTTCACATTGCAAATTCAAAATAATGTTTGGAATTTAACTTTAGCTATGTATATTGACAAAGTCAGGTAATCTCATTGAGTTGGGATACTACTACCGGCTGTCATGCTATGAAAATTAGAGCTAGCTCTTCAGTGATTATTAAAAATATAGTAGGCAAAAAATCATAACCTTATGGCACGCCAGTATTGCAAAAATAAAATGTAGTCTCGCCTAAAACTACATGAATTGAGTCGAAGGATAGAAAAATCGTATCAGGAGTTGGAGGAGTAGCGTACCAGACTCTATTAAAAGGCTTCGAAACATAATTTCTGGTATGCAATAGATATGGCAAAAGAGCTCTCGACATTCATAAAGATATTTTTTTAGTGTTAATGAAGCGTTGCACCTAATTTTGTCCAATTTTCCAGCTAAGATATAAAAAGTTTATAACCGCCGCCTACGATACTTCATCTAATTTTTTCCCTTCATGTAATCAATACATTTAACTTGTTTAAAAAAAAAAACTCTATAAGCGCCCTCTCGAGTTATATTGCTTAAAGCTCTAAAGTAACCGTGTACATAAATACAAATTTTTCTCGAGATTTGCAATTGAATGTCAAGCGAACATCAAGGAATACAAGGATCTTCGGTTCTACAGTTTCATTGAGCAGTAAACGAAAAGTGTCAGAAGAGTCTCGATTGAAAAGATTTTTTTATCCCCAGAATGGCTGCTATCCGTTTGCTGGTTGGACTTAACTGGTGGTTCACTTTATTTCTTTCGTTTCCGTATTTTGAATTCAAAGAAAAAGGAAAAGTTCTCCTAATTTAGATCGTAGAATAGAAAAAAAATCTCATTTACATCGGTGAGATAAAGAAGCTAGTCTCGGTGGTCAAATACAAACGAATCATTTGTGGAAGATAGACATAGATAGAATGGAACACAAGTTTTGCGGTCCTATTTATTTATTTTTTTTTTGTGAGAAAAAATAGTTTTTTTTTTTTTTTTTGTGAATAGAACCCCATAGGAAATCAATAGAAAAAGGAAAGTTTTAAGAGAATGAGGCCAATAAGATATACGATATCGGAGCAATTGCTATGAGTACCCAAGCCCATAGACCACATATAAAGCACACACATGCATAATGTACGTATGACATGATGTAAACAAGAAATGTAATGGAGCCACAGAGATAAGAGACTATAGAGAAAATGAATACTGACTATGGGCAAAAGTGTTCACTGGAAGTGAAATCGAACTGAAAAATCGACTTGATCTCCATCAAGAAACGTGAAGGCCCATTCTAAGCTGCACCACAAACCGCCATAGTATCATAGAAGCACACAGCGGAAGAACAATTTTCCTCATTCATAAATTTTCAGTCGTTGCCGTATATTACAGTGAAGAGCTGCTTGCCACCATCCTAATGGATTGGATTACTCGCTGAGAAGCTGTAAGCAAACTGGAACCAACTGGAGCACATGGTGTCATTGTGAAGCTGTCTATGTCACTACTGTTGCAATCAGGTAGTAGCATAGTATAGCAACACGGCAGTAATTCCGGTTCCTATCTACTATTTGCCTTCTTGTCTACTTTATACCACTTTAAGGTACACTGGGATTGGGTTTCCCCAGAGTATAAAGCTGGCAATTTGTCATCAGACTATTTCGGTCGTAATCGAGGGTGATGCTGGTAAAAGCGGTGGATGATTGTAATTACAGGAAGTCACCGTCCTGAAGTGGAACAGCAATATACAAACACACATACATCAGGTTAAGATTCAGCTGATTTATTATTTCTACCCTAGAGCCTTAAAGTCTAGACAAGCCTGTACTTGTACAGCGTTAATTTGTGTGACATGGTCGGTAGCATTGTGTGTCCGGGTCCGCTGCATAAGTGTTTATCGGCCGTAAATTGGGTCTTTATTACATTTTCAAATTTCCATTTCAACGCACATGAGAGACCGAATGGAAATTACATGCACCAGTGATGGGCCGAATTGGATATCTGCCGAGCATTCGAGCACATTTCCAGATTAATGAGCATTTGAAATTTTAAGGGTGATTTTATTAATTGAAATCCCTTTCGATAGATGGCGCTATAAGGGTAATGAAATGTATGTTTTCCCGATAAAATTGAAAATTGAAATGCGTCGAAACTTGAATAGGATTGCATTATCCAAATAAAATCGGCCACCAGGAAAACAAATTACCTAGAAAACCAGTAATATGCTGCATGAAATTTCATGATTTAATCGAGAAAATGAAAAAGTAGGACAACGTATTTCAACAGTTATTTCCTAAAATTGTATTATATGAAGCAAAAAATATATTTGCTCATGATGCTTTTGTATTTAATTCAATTCACCTTCCTGATAATTGTAAGCTATGACAATCGTTTTGTGTCCTTAGGCTTTTTGATTATGCAAATTTTGAAAATGCATCAATTTTCTTTCTATCGTGTAAACACTTAGAGAAGTACTCTTTTGTACAACTCAAACGCAGGCGGCAGTAAAATAGAAGTTGAGTGCTTTTAATTATTCACATAACCTCCTAGTTGATGCGATGATTCTTTCAAAATGGTTTATTATTTAGATCTACTTTTATAACGAACCTCTTGCGGATGCCAGTCATGCTTTGCAATATTATTATTATCACGCGATAGACCGTAGCCAATCACATTCGTCTTTTCATTTATTATTCGACCCTGTTCTGGTTTCACAGTCTTTACAGTTTTTCGTTTGAGACTTATTGATTTGCGTGAATTGAATCTTGGCTTCACTTAGCGCCTTTATTTTAATGTGGTACTTCTCTCAGGATTTTATTCCGAATTTCCATTTTGCGTATTATCTCACAATTTACTTTCATATTTTGGAATGAAAAGTCACCCAGTTCCAACTAAACTTATCCGAATGTAGTTTAATCATATCAATTCCTAATTCGTTTCCATTCTATATATTTTCAGCAATGGAAAGCAGTGACTACTAGTATAACATTTTCAAACTGGGACAAATCGGACAAAGGTCTAATTAGTTCATCGTCAGATCCATATGAATCGTGGCCAAGTGATGAGACACCATTACGTCGTCGCCGTCCTGGAGTACGTAAGAGAAAGCGTCGACCACAGGGCTATACGACAGAATCAACGGTTGAAAGAAATGACCGTTGGCGAGTTCGTGGAGAAATCTTAGATGAAACAATACATGGTGGCCGAAATCAACAATTCGCCAGTATAGATCCAACTCAATATAAAATCTATTCAACGCAAAATTCAAAATTTCGTGAAATAAATGACAAAACTATTGAAGGTTTGGCACCACCTACAGCTAAATTTTACGACAGAAATGAAAAAATTAGAGAACCAATGGCGGCACTTGAAAAAGAGCAAAAACTATCTGAAATCCGTGAGAAACAAAAGGAATCGATTGCTGAAGATAAAATTGTCGTGAAAAATAATAAATCGTACCGAAGGCCATACTCACAAGTGAAACGTGAAAAAGAAGAAAATTCCAAGGAAGATTTCACACCAAAACCTGCATCAGATTTGAAAAATATTTTGAAAAATTCGGGTAGTTTAAGTCTTAGTGAAATTCTACAACAGAAGAATTTATCTCTTGATGATCTTCTGAAGGGTAAGCAAAACGCTTTGCTTGCCCTTCAAACAACTACAGTAAAATCACCTGCTATTGAATTGATTCGGAAGCCTGTCCGACGAGTTCCTTGGTCGTTCTTAAGTCCAACTATGTCTAGCTCTACGAAAATAATTGAAACAACTGAAGTTACTCTTCCAATGGAAGAAAGCGATAAAATGTCTTTTGAAAAACCATCAAAACATGCAAAAGAACAAATGATACTAACTTCTCCTGCTGAATCTGAAGACTCTTTGGAAAATAACACAAGCACTGATGACATGCAAAAGGTAATTGAAATCGCCACTCTTGCTAGTCTACGAGATAATCCTCCCTTAAGACAATTGGCAAATACGACAGTCAAAAATGTATTCCCTAAGCGTCAAAAATCACCGACAAAGATAACTACAACGACTACTACTAAAGCAACACTATTGACATCATCTACAATCATTCCAGAAATTTTAAATCCTGAAATCAACATAAACAGTAATGATACGAGGAGTGAACCTTTCGAAGGTTACGAAAACACTGAACCAAGTACCTTTCGACCGGAAATACGTCCATCATTCGTACCACAATATCGAAAAAGGCCGCCGATTAAGCCACGTCCCAAGATTACACCACTTTTTAAATTTGCATCTCAAGGTTCATCCAGCAGTTCTTCATCGGAATCATCTTCTAATGACAGTTCTAGTGAGAGCAAGAAATCAAGACCAAGAACAAATAAAATTCAAGAAGGTACTGGCAGCAATGCAGAATCAATTGAGGACAGACTCAAGGAAACTTTACCTGATGATAACCTTATTGAAAAATTCCCCTCGCTTAGTGCAATCGGTAATAAAATGATTGGTAGCACTCTAGAAGAGCTTTTCGGTTCTCCAATTCAATCCAAAAACCAAGATCGAACAGCATTGTCGATAACACCTAGAATCGACCGAATTCATCATACTACTCCCAGAGATAGATTGGATGTAACAGAAAGCAATCCATCTCTATTTCTAGATATAACGTCTGATCATTCATTTGACGATAGAACCGATCTTTTAGAATTAATCGAGGATCGTCGAACTGGCGGACGATTATTTAAAGTCTTGGCGCAACGAAACATGACTCTGGAGGAGCTTATAGAACATAGACGAAGAGGATCTAGTCAATTGCATTTAGCTGATATTATTCAAAACAAATCAAAGACATTTCCAGAACCAGCAAGCTTATCTTCTCCATTTACTGACAGCTTGGATATCGTAACAGCGTTCGAAAATTTCCCACACTTTAATTTGGCAAATTTTAAGAGTATAAATCCAGACGAAATTAAAACCGACTCTCAAGGATCAAGCTATTTCACGTCAATTATTGACATTGAACCAACCGATGAAGCTTACAAAGAGGGAGGTAGATCAATGAAAATTGCCCTTTCTTCACCGTCAACATTACGTAAGTTTTTTTTTTAATGAAGTTTGCCTTACTTTTGAACTTTCCGTTTATTTTTAGAAGCTGAGCAAGAACAGCAAAAACATATCAATTTACCATTAAAATCTTCATCCGGATTTGGATCAATAAATGGAAAAAAAATTAATCATAGCAGTCCTCAGATGGACTCAATTTCTTTGGCCAGTTATACATCTCAAGAAAACAGCATTGATTTCAAGCATTTTAATCCAGGGAGATCGCAATCGAATATTTCTCCCCTAAAAGAAATCAATGTTGAGGATCCTGTCGTAAAAATTGAGGATGAAGTAGCTAGAGCTCATGATCTTCTGGATTTAGAATTATCGGGACACGGCTTCAAAAGAAGTACTATAAATGTCGAAAGTGCTCAAATGACCACAGGAATTAGATCGGCGATTGTAGCAAGCTCTGCAATTGTTGCTACTTCCCTGCTTGTTTTTCTTGTGATTTTCATGGTCTGCAGATGGAAACAGAAACGACGAAATAAGTTATCCTATATAGATAGTTACGCAGCTATCAAATCGAGGCTTCCCAGTATATCTCGCCAGTCAGCAATGAAACGTATTTCGGAAAATTCTAGTCCGATCATTTTTCCTGGTTCCAAAAATGGATACAAGCTAAACACGATGGATCCAAATTCACCTGAAGTTCAGGAATACCTCTTCGATACTATCCGAAAGCCTTTCTAAACGATGCAATATTCATTTCAGAAGGACAGTTTTATTGTAGAAGAAAAGAAGAAGAAATGATGTTTTGACCAATTGTGCAATATCCCCTTAGACTGCGGTTAAACCCCCTTTACCTAAACAGTAGTAACTTAGAATTTAATATAGTCAAATACGTAGCTCTAAGAGTTTTTGTTAATAAATCTTACGTTGTTATTTATTAAATTTCTTAAATTAAAAATTATTCTTTATTTATTGTTAAACTTATTAAAGGCAAAGCTGACGGTTTGTGGAAAGGAAAGTTTCAAAATGGACCAAACTTTCTCGATAATAAGATATTCGGGGATTAATAATTTTGGTTTAATTAACACAAGGCAAATGTTTCCAAAGATCACAGTAGATGTCTCGGCATTACATCAAAGATATTTAGGTGATTTAAGATTTTATGGTTAGAAGGTATTTTTGTCCTTCGCAGCAGCCTGATAGCACAATATAGTAAACACCCCCGTCCATGCACGCAAGCATATCAGAACGTGATTTCACGCAACACAGCAAACAAGCAACTAGATTAATCAAATTCAGATTTAAGAAAAAATTTAGATATAAGAATTGTATCAAATCAGGTCATGAGAACTTAAATTAAATTAACATGCAATTTGCTGTTCTCGTAAGTCGTTCATGGGAAGATATAATAAAATGGACAAGACATAATCTTTATAAATACATATAATTTACCAATTCAATGAAAGAAACAAGGCCTGGCGCTGCCGGCTAAGCTAAGCATTCATCAAATAGTATTCCCTGATGCTTTGGCTACCTTACAAAATATTGAACAGAGCAACAGTTTAGTAACACTTTCTATTTCTCTTCGGAGCTTCTTTTTGAAAATTATATTAAGCGTATAGGGCTTAATGCCTAACTGAAGGTCCAAAGGTTTAGAATTTAAGTATATTTCTATGATCGACTAAAATAACGTGTATTCAGTTGATTGAAAACTCAATCTGGACAGAGTACACTATCGCTTTTCTTAAAAGAAGCGAAGCTTAGAAATGTACCCATCTTTGAATTTGTACTAGCCTGAGCTGTATTGATTGAATTGAATTGAATTAAAAGTTTGTAGATATATAGGTACTCACCGATACAAGTCATAAGTGAATTTCTCCTTCAGTAATTCAAATGCTTGTGCCCCTGGAGATTCCTTTTCCTTATTAGTCCGGACATTTTGGATGCACTTGTAAATAAAAGCATATTGTCTTGCTATACTTTTACACTGATTCAAAGCCTGGCTTAGAGCATTGGATCCCTTCAATTCTTGCATATCATTCACACTGAAAAACATAACCGTCGAGTATTTCTCGGGCAGTATATCTATGTAGGGTTTCCAGAAACTGTTTGGATTCAATTTCTCTAAGAGCAGAGCAAAAGCTAACTTAACATTTGTCATCGAATCAAACATTGGGATTTCAGTAATAATTGGATTCAGAGAAATTGAAAGCGCCTCCTCTGACATAATCATCTTCCTAGGAACAGTAGCGAAAAGTTTGCCTGCCTCAAAATCTTTATCTGCCAGAAGTCCCAAATCAAAACCCGGAAATTCTGACACTTTAATTCCATTGAATTTAGCTCCATTGACTTCAGCCCATTTACAGAACGTCTCCAGTGAAGTGCTTCTACCTTTTGATCCAGAGCTCTTCGTTTTTAAGGAGCCTTCAATGATTTGTACACGATCCAAAATTGCTTGAATTTCTATGTGCTGAGCCCATTGCTCGGTAACATTGTTGGTTTGCTTAAAGCCTAATTTCAATAGGGCGTCTATTAATTGATTTAATTCATGTCTCTTCTGGGCTGATAGCTTCTTTATGGTGGCGGCAGCGGTATCTTTTCCTGATGGTGTCGGTGATTTCTTTTGCTGTTTTTTCCCCATTTCTTTCGATGACACACAAGTTGGAGGAAATTAAACAAACAAAGATTCAAGACCGTGCGACTTGTAACTACACACTTTTCACAACCCCGAATGTCGAAAATTCTTCATTGAAAGGAAAAAACTATTGACAAAAATTTAAAAATAGAATCGCGGTTCTTTGCCAAAAAACACTCACGCGTTTAAATGTCAAAATAATACCGAATATAAACATGGGAAATTTTTTAACGTGAACCAAGACAAAAATTGACTAGATCCATAATATATATTACTTCAATAGTCTTAAATTTATTACTTTTGTTGCACTAAACAGCTGACCCTGACAGTTCGTAATTTTAGGAAATTTGTGAAAGTGTCAAAAAAAAAGCTATCGAGGCGGTTTCGATTGGTTAGCTCTCATCAATCATCATTTGTTAATGAATTTTCTAGGAGTTCACATTTGTGATATTTATAAAAGTATTAAGTGTCTTTTAAAAACGATTGAAGTTGAAAAGTTATGCTCTTCGGTTTAAAAATATCCTAAAATAAGGAACAATGAATCAATTTTGGATCTATTTATTTGTCCAGCTTGTAGTTGCGCAATTTACGAGCGCAAAAGTTTATCATTATCAGCCCGAACAAGTGCACTTATCATTTGGTGGTAATCCTTTGTTTTGTCTTCTATATTTAAATGTGTGTGTCGTAATTTTTCTTTGTGTGGTCATATCTTATTAAATTGCGATTGAGGCTATCGCTTTGTTGATGCAAATGTTATCATCTTACGCTTGCGCAGCATTTTTTCTTGCTATCTCATCGAAATCTGTGAAAAATCATAATCTTTTAGCATTCAATAAAAACTATGTTGGACATCTGGGCATGTCGGTAATAATCACCTAATACTCACTGAACTACTGCAATGCAAGTGTCTTTAAAGCTGATGTCATAAGCAAGGCAGTAATGCTCTAAGATCAAAATATAAAAGTTCAAGCTCAGCAAATTACGCCAACATTATGGAATCAGCCAACAGGTTTCTAGATCTACAGGACAAAACATATCTTTTCTCAATGCAGTAATTACTGGATAATGGCCCTTTGTCCAGAACGGGTACAAACCACATTTAATCATTTTTGGCAATCTAGAGAACTTATGTGTGAATGTCTCAACTCAACCAAACGAAGAAAGACAAAGAAATTACTTTCTCCAGGATCTGCCAAGCCAAATAAAAGACAAGACCTTGCCGAATGTACATGTAAAGTTAATTCGTGCGGCTAGTTCTAGATTCAACTTCAAGTGAAATATATCACGTTATTATTTTAGCAATTGGTTATTACCATTTTAATATCACTGAATGAAAATAAATCATGTGGTCACCATTTTAGCCGACCACTTTTTATTTCCTTAAAATTTGTCGGTCATAACTTTATTTTGCTTTTAGAAAATGTTAGTGAAATCGTTGTCACATGGTCGACACGAGACGATGCTGGAGAATCGGTAGTCGAGTATGGTATCAACGGGTTAATACTAAGAGCGAAAGGCCAACCGAAGTTGTTTGTTGATGGGGGATTGCAAAAAAAGTCTCAATATATTCATAAAGTATATGTACTCCGGTTATACATCATTATGAAATCATTAAAATTGTTTGCCTTTCCCAGGTTAAACTCACAAACCTACAACCAAAGGCTAACTATGTTTATCACTGCGGTGGAAATCTTGGATGGTCTCCAGAATTTTGGTTCGTAACACCACCAAATGACAACAATTGGTCCCCACATATTGCCCTATTTGGAGATATGGGAAATGAAAACGCTCAATCTTTGAGTAGATTACAAGAGGATACCCAAAGGCAAATGTATGATGCTATTATTCATGTTGGGGATTTTGCGTATGATATGAATACGGATAATGGCCAAGTCGGAGATGAATTTATGAATCAAATTCAATCGATTGCAGCCTACGTTCCGTATATGGTTTGTGCTGGGAACCATGAGGAAAAATAGTGAGTTATTAGTAGAAGGTTCTTTTCTTTATTCTTCATCCTAAACACGAATATCATCTACAGCAATTTCTCCAACTATAAATCCCGATTTAGTATGCCTGGTGCGACAGACAATTTTATGTACAGTTTCAATTTAGGTCCAGTTCATTTCATTGGCTTTTCAACTGAAGTATACTATTTCATGAACTACGGCATTAAATCCCTTGTAAGTCAATATAACTGGCTAGAAAGAGACTTAAAAGAGGCTACTAAGGCAGAAAATCGTAAACTACGTCCATGGATTATCACATATGGCCATAGACCCATGTATTGCAGTAACAAGAATGATGACGATTGCACACACAATCAAACTCTGGTCAGAGTGGGACTACCATTTTTACATTTATTCGGTCTTGAGAATCTTTTTTATAAGTTTGGAGTTGATGTAGAGATTTGGGCTCATGAGCACTCTTATGAACGTCTTTGGCCAATCTATGATTATAAAGTTTATAACGGCTCTTATGATGCTCCATATACAAATCCTGGAGCTCCTGTGCATTTAGTTACTGGCTCAGCTGGGTGTAAGGAAGGTCGAGAAAATTTTATTGGCAAAATGCCAGAATGGAGCGCTTTTCATAGTCAGGTAATAAATTTGGTAGCTTCGAATTTTTGTTTTAGCAGGTTTAAGTTTTAGGATTACGGATATACTAGATTGAAGGCCTACAACGGCTCACATTTGCATTTTGAACAGGTATCTGATGATAAAGATGGAGCTATAATAGATTCTTTTTGGATTATAAAAGATTCTCATGGATCTTATACTAAGATGTTCGTAGGTTGAGCACAAATTTTTCAAGTTTTTGCAAAGTTGTTATTTTTGAAGCCTCCATATTTGGCTGGTTGTAATTTAAGTGAGTAATTTTAATAAAATATTCTGCTAATAATTTCCTCAACAGGAAAGCGCATTTAAACTAATTTGCACCAATAAAAGAGTTTTAAGTTATATAAGAATTAGTGAATAACTGGTTTTTTTCAGCAAACGCTTTAAAATGTATATATGAATGTTTGGATGACTAAAATACCGCCTCTTTCCTCTATACTGTTAGCTGTTGCGAGAGGATAGATGTTTTTATAAATTCCTCGATTAGAATAGACATTCTTATTGAAGATATGGGGGGGGGGGGGGATTATAAAATTTATATCTTTCTTTTGTCATCAATCTATCATTAAAACTAGTCTACTACTACTACTACTTACGAGCAGGAAAAATCACATACTAACCAAAAGCTAGCTCAGAAATGCAGAATGCTGTAACAATTGTTCTAAGTGATTTTGTGTGTTTGACTTTTTGCATACTTTTCGAAGGCTGCTATCGTATCCAAATTATTCAAACTTTTCATTCTGTATAAAAACTTTACTTTTAGAGAATGTTAATGAAATAGTAGTCACGTGGTCGACTCGCGATGATGCTGGCCAATCGTTTGTCGAATACGGTACCAATGGCTTAGATTTTAAAGCAACAGGCGAATCCAAACTCTTCGTTGATGGTGGAATTGCTAAGAATACGCAGTATATTCATAAGGTAAGCTAGTTATATTCCATTACATAGAGAACAATTCATTGAGATTAAATAATTTAGGTAAAGTTAATTAATTTGGAGCCTCGTACTAAATACATTTATCACTGTGGAGCACCCTTAGGATGGTCTCCAGAGTTTTGGTTTGTGACTCCACCAAACGATACAAACTGGTCACCACATGTTGCTATTTTCGGTGATATGGGCAATGAGAATGCTCAATCGCTAGGCAGATTGCAAGAAGATACTCAAAGACAAATGTACGACGCATTAATTCATGTTGGCGATTTTGCTTATGATATGGATACTGATGATGCCCAAGTTGGAGATGAGTTTATGCAACAAATTGAATCTGTTGCTGCTTATGCACCTTATATGGTTTGTCCTGGAAATCACGAAGAGAAATAGTAACATTTTGTTCTAAATTAAAAGAAACAAAATTGTATCTACATTCCTTTCAGCAATTTTTCCAACTATCGAGCACGTTTTAGTATGCCTGGAACTGGTGATAGTCTCATGTATAGCTTCAATTTAGGTCCAGTTCATTTTATATCATTTTCAACAGAAGTCTATTATTTTCTAAACTATGGCCTGAAGTTACTTACAAGCCAATATGAATGGTTAGAGAATGATTTGAAAGAAGCAACAAAACCAGAAAATCGTAAACTACGTCCATGGATTATCACATACGGCCACCGACCGATGTATTGTAGTAATGATCAGGAATACGATTGTGCGAATTCAGAGACTTACATTCGTCGCGGTTTACCAGTTTTTCAATTATTTGGATTGGAGGATCTGTTTTATAATTACGGTGTGGATATAGAGATTTGGGCTCATGAACATTTCTATACAAGACTTTGGCCAATTTATGATTTTAAAGTTTACAATGGTTCATTAGAAGCGCCATATACAAATCCAGGAGCACCAGTACATATTATAACTGGTTCTGCTGGATGTAAAGAAGGTCGTGAGCCTTTTTCGAATGATATACCTTCTTGGAATGCTTTTCATAGTCAGGTATATGATTTTTGTATATTTTCGTGTATCGAGCTCTATAATACAATTTTATTACAGGATTACGGATACACAAGGATGAAGGCGCATAATGCTACTCATTTATATTTCGAACAAGTCTCCGATGATAAAGACGGTGCGATAATTGATTCTTTTTGGATTATTAAAGAAAAACATGGAGTATATTAGAAGTCTTGTGCTTATAGTTTAATTTTTTACCTATATTAAAATTGTGATTTTTAGAATGCTTTCTTTAATTTATACACAAATTTACCTCTCCCCTAATCATTTCTACATATGTACTTGAAAGGCGGTTCAGGCTTCAAAACCTCCATGTCGACGCGTTCTCAGGCAGTTTCCAAATATATGCTACATATGTAGGTACTTAGAAGCTTGAACTTTTGATCTTATACCTAGTTTATTATGTATATTGAAAAATCGTTTTGTTACTCATTATTTTTCTATTTGTTATTTGTTTTTATTACACGCAATAAGTTGGCTGGGAGTACTAATATATTTGTAATAAAATACAAATCTGAACTTCGCTTAAAATCGTTTTCTTTTTCTTTGGCCGACAATAGGTAACATAATGGTCGGAGTTAGGACTCTGTTGGCCGACTATAGGGAAAGTGTACTTTTTTAAACTTATTTTTTTATTAAAAATGTGGGTGTGTTTAGTAGCATTGTTATGCTAAACATATGTTAAATTCTTTATTATCAGTACAAAATGTTTTCATAACAGGCTCGTGACAGTCATCTTACGGCTACCACCAAGTTCTAGCTTTGCATTTCTGGCGACTATTAGTGCTTTCACCCAATACTTAAATTTACATTTTTAATGAAATTATATCACTTTCAACTTACTCCAAAAAATGCTTAAAACAGAAATGGAAATATCGTGCATTTCATATTGGCATTAGTGCTGCCACTTTGGCTACGATCGTAGGATACAGCCCTTATATTTTGGCTACGCTAGATAATTTTGAATACGTGGCCACAGTATTTTAAATAGTTTTTATTTTAATTCTCAGAATGTAGCAGTGTAAACGTAGTATCATTATTTATATTTATTGAACCCACCGATAGCGATTTGAAAGTTCTTTACATTTCTGGGCTCATTTATGGGGTTTATATATTTAAGTCAATGTCTATTTTGAATTATTAAATGCTTTGGCTTTAAATTTATTAGCACTGTCCTATAGTTTCTATAAATATGTCAGGTGTGGCTATTCAAACCACTTTCGGGCTACGCTAAAAAGCTATACTCTAGAAAGATTTCGAGTGGCAACACTGATTGGCATTTACTTCTGAGTATTTTATTGAATGCTTCTTTAATTTGCTATTTGGGAAACAATGCTAATACGAAAAATTGATTGTGAACCAAATTTATAGCAGTAGTATATATGTATAAAGGTGAACTTCATTATGAAAATCTGAAAAAAATATTTAATTTTCAACGGCAATCGAAATTTTTCTAATAAAACAAGAACACAAAGGAATGCATCGAAACAGATTTTAAGTTTGGCAGTACTGGTCATTTCATCCGTTGCTAAACATAAAAATATCATCGTAATACGTCGCATTAAATTAGCTTTACGAACTTTACTTCGAGGAGAGAGTTCTCTCCTCAACTCAAAGGAACTTTACAACACCCTGAATGAACGGGACCGGGACGGGGAACAAAAAAAGCAGACAGAACGAAAATTTCGTGCCGGGCGGCGCGGCATCAGATCAGATTGGCATTCAATACACGTCGAGAATTTCCGGCGTACGTTTGCTTTGTATAGCATTGCATTGCAATGCGCCGCAAAAGAATAGGAAAAGTAGAAAACGTAGAACGCTAAAAGAAATTGGAAATTTATTTAAGAGAAGGGGGTAGATATTTACGAAATAAATAAAAACGCGGCGTCTCAGTTTCGTAAGTCATTTTCGGCGGTAGTGGTGGGTGCAACGAGAAACGAATTAACGGAATTATCGAAACGAAGTACTTAGGTAGGTAGGATAGTGCTCGCGCCGTTTTCGTATAATTTCATGTACTTGCTGCTGTTGTTTGTGAATTTGTGATTGAAATAATAAAAAAATAAGGAAACAGTGTTTGTTGGTTAATTGAATTAAACGAAGTTTGAATGATTTGGAAACAGTGAGAACAAATTGAGGCGGTCAAGATGACTTCATATTTTGAGATGTTTGCTATATTTTGCATACTTCTGTTACCGTTCTTGTACGAGACGAGCCATGTTTTTCGCTACCACTTCAAGTACTTGATTTATTACGGATTAGTATCGTTAATTGCGGTGATTTTGATTCCTGTTATGATCTTCCGGCCATGTGATATCAGAAACTTATTGTAAGCAACATTTTTATTTATTCGTGGTTCTAATTAATTATCTATTTATTAATTTAAACATGAAATGACTGGGGAAATTTGCTAAATCGATTTTTCCCACACCGGGTGTAATTGTATTTAGTCCAGTAGATGCGGGAATACATATATTGAGAAACGTTAGTATGTATATGTGAATATCCTTTTTGACAGATTAGAGTGGTATTACACAAGAATATCACTACGCAAAGGAATAAAAATGAAAATGAGTGGAAAAAATGTTTGCAATAATTATTGACATGCGTAGATTTTAACTTTAAATTTATTACAATAAATAAAAATATTGGCAGGTATTAAACAATTTAAAAGTACAGGTGAATAATATATATTCAAGGCCGTTATTTGGGCCGATTGAAGTACTGAATCTGATTAGACATTTAACTTTATTCTTTAGATATTTTGTACCTGGTGAGGTTGATACCCACCCACGACTTTTTTTTTTTTTTTGTCATAATTTCTTAAGTTAGTTAAACCTTTCTTCTAAGACTTTAATTTCTATAAAATTACTTTTATTTATATACAGATACCTATCTTTTGTTGCCACTCTGGCTTTAGATTTGTTACATATTTCTACCTACTTGAGTATCAATCACTTAAGGTGTTTACTAATTACTTTCTTTTTTGTTGTTTTGCCAATATATCTGTTCATAATTAAGCAACCAATGTTATTCTATGTACCTCAAGGGTCATTGTTGTGACCTTTTTTTTTCAATATACAGATGAGACTCGATTATCTGTAACTAGATTAGTGAAACACTATTATTGGTTGTTTTCATATGTAAAAGCTAGATCGTTGTCATCAAGCAGTTTTGGGCAAAATGCAATCTGATTGATGATTAATGATTACGACGATTACAATCTGTAATCTGTAATCATGATTACAGATTGATAATATTAATCAGAAAAGTAATCATTTATGGCGATTAATTATTGATCAATCGTAACCGTAATCATGATTACATTTATTTATTACAAATTTGCAAAAGGTTTAAAATTGTCGTAGTTAAAAGAAAACAAACATTGTTGTATTTCTACCCCGAAGTCGGTAGTGACAAATAAACTAATGTTTGTAAGCACATATCTATAGTGGGAGGGTAATTGAATATCTGATATATGTGGATTGTTAAACGGTATTATTAGCAATTAAGAAAGAGAAAATTTCATTTACGGTTTCTTTATTAGAGTTAGATACTTCTTTATGATATCAAAAACAATACTGTACCGTTTTGTTAGGTAGTAGCTGAGACAACTTACATCTAGATGTGCAAAACCTCACAAAAACCGCGGTTCAACTAAAACGAGCTAATGGCCCTCTAATAGAAAGCTCTACAAATTCTCTCTCTCTCGCTGTACTATGCCACATAAATTCTTCGTAATGATAGCTTTCTTTGGTTGAATAAAAAGTTAAAGAGCTTTCAAAAAGTGATCCGGGTTTATATGGAGTCTTTCACATCTAGATGTATGTTGTCTCAGGTAGTAGTTAGTAAATCTAATCTTTCATCCTCACTCTTGCTGTCATGTCAGTAATATTTAACCATTGCAGTGCTTCGAGCATGCTTCTAACTGGTGTATATATGCTGCATTTCAGAATAACTTGCATAGTCTTAAAAGGCATTATTGCATTTTCGATTCTCAACGACTTTCTTATACGCCCCCGAAATATAATCTTTTTCGCTATATTTTTTCACATATAATCAAGATCCTCGAATTTAAGCTGATGATCAGATATGTGTGAGTCTCTATCAATATAAGCACTTACATTCTTTACACTGGGCGCGTTCACTTCGGTAGCGTAGTCGTTGTCGTAGTGTAGTTCTGTCAAACCGACTACGATCCACTATCCTCCTGAGCGTAGTCGAATGTAGTCGACTATTTGGTACATTCAAAGTGCGGAGTGAACGATAGTCGTAGTCAAGCGTAGTAGTTTACTGTCAAAATTGGCGGAGTGAACGCTCGGTAGTGACTCGTAGTCAACAAAAAGTCACTATTTCGGTGGCAGTGAACGCGCCCACTGACTTCAATTAATACATGATTCAACAGTGTCTTGGAGTTTTCTACAATAAAAATTCTTACGATCACAGATTGTATGTTATCTTAGAACTAAATTTTAAAATCTCTTGAAAAGTTTCATTTGTAATAAAAAAAATGTAATCATGTAATCATGATTACGGTTACATTTTCCGAAGATTACTCGATGTAATCATGATTAATGATTGATGGGTAATCATGATTAATGATTGATGGGTAATCATGATTAATGATTGATGGGTAATCATGATTATTAATCTGATTACGCCCAACACTGTCATCAAGGAACAGTGCCAATAGATTGTCAACTATAGCGTTGTGATATTTCACTGTGGCATTGGATCCCATCTAAATTACAGCATTTCTCAAAGAAACAAGAAAATTTCTACATCTACCCAATGCTCCAAAAGTGATTTTTGAAAATAAAGGAAATGAATATTTCAAGCCACTTCAAACGAATAATTTGGCTGAGTTGAGTTGAATTAATATAAGAATATATAGTATGAGCTGTGTATAAATTTGTTACACCTAAAAAAAAAAACACGGTATACATGTATGCTAAACGTGACATGATATTAGAATTTACCTGTAATGCAACAATAAAAATAAAGGATAATCTGACAAAACTTATAACAACAACTCTACGCTTCTCTGCTAATGTTAGTCAAACCTTGTTATAGTTTGTATACGTGAACAAAAATTAATAACTAATTCCACCTAAAAAAATTCTAGAATAGATTTTTGGTTTGAAAATGCATCACAGGAAGTAATCAATATAAAAGTCCAGATATAGCCAGAAGAAATCCATAAAACAACATAACGCTTGTTGAAATGTATTTTCCCAGAGAAACTGGGATCATTATCAAAGATTCATTGATATCAGTGGAAAACCAAAGGGTGATTAAACTTTAATGCAAACAACTACCTTCTTTGACTCAATCAGTCTATAGCAATAGCATTTCACTGACACACCAGGCAACACGCAATCGCTTAAAATATTTTCCACAGTGCTCGAAATTACTATGCCCGCCGTCATTGTCGGGATCGTAGCAAATCAGATTCGGCGGACGGAATGCTCTACTTTTTATTAAACAAGAGGAGAACAGAAAAGATAAACAACCGCAGGCGTCTGCTTTATGTTGCTTGCTCCATTAAGAAGATTGTTCCAGATCCAGACTCCAAAATAATGTTGAGATATGCAACATAAACGAATTGTGCTGCTGCATTAATGTCGAAAGAATTCAATCCCGGAATGCACTGGTCGATTAGAGAATCAGTAAGCACATCTAGCGATAGCGAAGGTTTTAATAAGTCCTCTACATGGCTTAATATCGTTATGGATGGGGAACGATCTCAAAAAGATATCAAGCAGCTTCAATGTCAGATGATGTAAAAACAATGCTGCTTCAGGTGTTCAATTTTGATTCATCAGCGCGCCGTTAGAATTTAAAAATGATGAATGAATTGCGAGCGAGAATTTCAATAAAATTCGACTTTGAAGCTTAGCTTGGTTTAGCTTTTCAAATGAAATTGTCGAGGCTTGTCGCAAGTATGTTGGAATTAAACGAGGAAAATTTTAATTGTTTGCTTAGGTGTAGATCTGGTGCTTATGTTAATGATCAAGATCTTGAACATATTTGAGGCTTTCTTTCGTATAGCATTCATACAAGGTATGACGTTTTGTGTGTAATATATGTGTTTATTGAGTCGTTGTGTATTACGGCTATAATCTACACATGTTAGATCTGTATCCACTAAAAATTTAATTAAAAAATGATAAAAAAAATAACGAAGACCTGACGATCACATTTTCATAATTTGTTCTAATTAGTCGAGAAAAAAAGTAAACATTTTTTTTGTACGTATATCCTATATCCTATTCTGTTAATTCAAAAAATAATGCTGGCTATAACTACAAAAATCCTGCAGGCCGAATTCATAGTTTATAATTGTTCGGTATAGTTACTCCTTGGTAAACATTATAAACTAAATTGTCTCCATATCGAACTATTTGATTTTTTGTTTTTAATTAGACTGAAATCACAAAATTTTCTATCTGCATTCGCTGTGATGTGAGGAAAGGTCATCAAGTCCGTCATGAAACTGAAAATTCATCGGAGCATTTTAAGCTTTGACACTTTCTTCCGTCTAAAATTCTTCTCGGTTCTCCTTATTTATATAATCTAACATAGGTGTGCTGTATTTAAGTGTCCTGTGCTCTGTATTGATTTAACTCCTTTTTATCTTGAAAAACCATACTCGAAAAATCATTGAGAAGTGTCGATTTACTTGAATCTGGCTAACTTCAAACTTACTTTTGGGTCTAATAATGTAAAATTTGAGAACACTTAGCTGTACTTTTTTTTTTTCCTTATTATAGATTTTGTTCTTTGTAATAAATTCGGTGGTTTAGTACTGCCATATAGATCTCAATCAATGGCAAATAATTATCACTATTAAGAAAGTCAATTTCAGTTACTTCAAGGTCAAAAGATTGAATTTGAAGAAAATTGCTAATAATAATCTTAAAATTACTTTCCATAATAGGATATGTATAAGTAGCGTATTAACAAGGCTTGAGTCTGAAATTCCTCATTCATAAGTCACATAAAATTGAATAATATCGTATTATAAATTAATTTCCAATTTTTAAAATACATATACGAAAGAAAGAAGAAATATATTTTAGTGCCAGGTTTGTCTATTTGGCCATATTCTTTGCATTTACATTTTCGTCTTCCAACTCACACGAAATGAAATAAGTTGCAGTGCTTTCTACTATTCTAGAATTCTGTTTACAACGGCCTCAAAAGAAAGTCATCTAGTTTGAGCCAATCCTAAAAGATTATGCCACTTTAAATGTACGGACTCCTGAAACTCTGCATTTCTTTTAGCACTATGTAAGTGTGTAGTTTTTTACACGAGTAGCTTGCGCACAGCTGAAGTGAATGTCATATACATACATTTTGTAAATAAGAGATCTGGATTAATCCGCTTAAGTCGCGCCTGAAAGCCACTCTTTTCTCTTATGTTTCTTGGTTCTACGTTGCCCTTATTTTGCAAGATGCACATTTCTGCGTTGGAAATTAAACTTTTCACTTTCTGCATAACATAGAAATATCTTGAAGTAATTCTTTCTACTATTAAGTAATTCTTTCTACTATTAATAGGTTAAATATTTCCAGAGAGAAAATTATATCTTTGGTTTTACGGGATAAAGGATAACACAACAAATTTGTACGGAAATAACAAGACCTCTGTTAATGAAAAACATTCTCATCCCCCTAAAACATTATGAGCATTATTTTAAAATTAAGATAAGAAGAAGATGAAAAAACTAGATGCATTTTTGAGATATTCAAGAATAAAGAATATGTTTGCTATCATTAATTTTTTTTCTCTAAAAGGCATGTTTTTTATGATTTTCCCTGAACGATTGAATTTTCTTCTTTAAAATAAGCTAAATATCATTTCTCTGTACCAAAGTTACAATTATTTTAATATACCTTAGCATATCAAAAATCGGCGAAACTTAAGGTTTTCAAAGTGCTTTAATTCAGGCAGCATGCATCAAAGGACATAGAAATGATAGGTACTATTCTTATCTCATAGCTACTTAACTTTCAGCAAAAAAATAGGACGAAATTGCTGATGGTCAAGTTGGGAAAACGTGAATTTTGATCGATTTCGTTTAGGTATTTAAGTAAGAAATTAGTTAGATATCTGAAAATGGATCCATTTAGAATAAAAATCATGCAAGTATTCAAATTTAGTTTGAAGAATAAATAGTACCCATGTGGATCCAAATGACAATTCTGCTTGAAAGGTTGGCAAAAAGTGAGCTTATAAAAAAATAAAGCTGGCTAATAATAACTACAAAATAAATATGTGTCAAGTGTAGAGAAAAATCACATCGTCTGGATGAATAATACAAACGATGCACTGAATTCGTGTTGACTTGTGAAATATGTGCGGCACATTACCGCACATACCAATTCGTCTGGATGATTATACAAATTCATGTTTACTAGTGCGATTAAGTTCGCTTAGAAGGCGAACTTATCACACATCGAAGGCACTTCGTACCAAGGTATAACGGTATTTTTACACGGTTTTTCAGAAACTCCCGGACCAGCTAGAGCGATGAAACTTTCAGCATTTATGAATTTCCGATGCCAATGCAATATTCAATTGTTTCCAACATGATTTGTTTGAGAGATGTTATGAATTTTAATATTTTGTGTAGATAAAAAAATAATATGGCGAAAAGGGGTAGTGCTTCTAAAAAGCGTGTCCCCATTTTTTTTCTTCTTTTTTTTTTTTAACTTGTTCAGTTTTCAAATTAGATAGATGGTGAAAAATTTTTATTGGCAGTTTCATTCGGAGTAGATATAATCTTTTTAAAAAGCAGTGAAGTCTTTATCGCTGTATGTAGTGGTAGAAGTCGTATGGAACCCGAAGTACTAAAATGTTTTTTCGTATCTATTTCTGTTCATCTGATAGTAAAAATGATTATAATCAATTCTATAGAATTTCATATACTGAAAAACTTCTCAGTGCAATAAAGTCGTCTAAGACTGATCGTTTTTACAGTATGTATATGTACGTAAAAAACCTAAATTTTGATATGGTAGCACCAGGAAGGGTTTGCTCGAGTTAGTCTATTTTTGGAATCGCATTATAATTATTTTTATGGAAGCGTCATGTACTAAATTTTTACATCGACGCGATCTCAGGAAGTTTGGAAATATACAGTTTAAAACGAGATTTTTGGATGGTAACAATACGAAGGAGTTACCCGATTGTCCCCATACTTACATTACTTTTTTTTTAAAAACCTGTGTGCAAAATTTCAGCACTATAGGGGAACGCGCTCTCGATTTATCTTGAGTATGGACAGATGGACATGCAAAAATCAAAATAACTTTTAATATTATGCGTGGGTGTCCAACCCATTTTGCTTAACCAGCATTATTTATGTGTTTTACAAACGGTAGATATAATAAGTAAAACATTATTTTTCAAAGAGTTTTTTGACCTTTTAACCAGTTACTAACTAAAATAAAACCCAAATTGACTTCTCATATTTGCTGGAAAAAAATAATTTTGAAACTTTTTATTTTCGGTTTTTACCGAAAAAAAGCATCAAGCTCTCGGGCTTTGCTATTTTAGCTTCAAAACTATTATCAGTCATAAATAATAAGTAAAGAAAGCTTTTTTTCATAAAAAGTCATAGTTAGTTGCCATTTTCACATACACATAGCACACTAAATATCAAATTCAAAACAGTAAAAAAAACGAGCAACAAACGCGTCATCTGTACAAACTTTTTCTGTGCATGATACAAAGATAACAAGCTATGGCTAATACGAGAGGAACTAATGTCATTTTCATTTGTTTTGAGTTTTTCGTATTGTTACGTGCAATAGAAAGAGACAACTGGTGACATCTACTGGTAATGGAGAAGTGAACGACTTTAGGTTCCGAGAATTGATTATGGTATCTACAGGAAGGTTCAGGAATAGAATGAATAGAATGAATAGAACAGTCAAGAAGCTTCTGGAAAATGGAACACTCGAGAATAATCTGGAGAGTTTCTAGGGTATAAATATAACAGTTGTCGTCATAGCCAGAATAAGAGTCTTGTCTTAGACGTTGCAGTGTTAACAAGCGAAAGTAATAAACGTGCGGAAGTGTTGTAATTAGATTGCGATAATTGAAAGTACAGTATTAGCGATAATTAGAGTTGAATTGATTAATTGAAAGTTTATAAATTTTGTATGATTAGAGTGAAATAAAGAACTTGTATATTAAATACTTAATATTGTGTTTTAAATAACGAGCTAAAAGCCACGCTCGCAACAACTGGTGTCAGAAGTGAAATCAATTCGCGAAATAAAGTGGTGGCAATTGACTTTAAAATTCAAAGTGTGATTAATTTTGTGAAATTGTGTTAAATTTTGAAAGTTCTGGAAAATAATTTATATTCAACTTAAAGTGAATTACTAAAGTAATGGGGCGAAAGTTCGAGGAGCTTCGAACGCAGGATTTGAAAGTGGAGTTAGGGAACCGGTCATTACAAACGACAGGTGCAAAGAAAGTTCTAGTCGAGCGACTCAGACAAGCTTTGATAGAGGAAGGAAAGAATCCTGAAACATTTGTTTTCGAAGATAACTTGGAAGAAATCGAAGCTGAAGAAGAGCCTACAATGAAAATGGAACAGCTTTTGAGTGCTTTAATGAGCAAAATGGAAGCCCGTTTTGATGAACAAAAGAATTCTCTCGAGGAACAAAAGAAATCTATGGAAGCTCGTTTTGATGAACAGAAGAATTCCAATGAGGAACAAAAGAATGCTTTTGAAGAACAAAAGAATTCTCTGGAATCCCGTTTGGACGAGCAAAAGAAATCTATGGAAACCCGTCTGGACAAGCAAAAGAATGCTTTTGAGGAACAAAAGAATTCTCTGGAATCCCGCTTAGATGAGCAAACGAATTCTCTAGAATCTCGGTTAGATGAGCAGAAGAAATCTATGGAAACCCGCTTGGACGAACAAAAGAGTTCTCTGGAGAATTGTCTAGAAACTCGTTTGGAGGAACAGAAGACTTTCCTGAAAAACTCGTTAGACGAACAAATTTTAAAAATTTAAGGAATCGAGCAGGAAGTGGCGGAAGCTCAACAAAAAGTCACCGAGCAGCTTGACAGTTTTAAAGCAGATCTAGAAAGAATAAAGCATAGTCAGCCTCTAAACGTAGCAGCTGAAATATCCAGCACAGGTAGAATGAAACCCCCAATATTTGATGGACAAAATTCGTGGCATATCTTCAAGAGACAATTCGAGGCAGCTTCAGAGGTAAATGGATGGAATAATGAAGACAAAGCTATAGCTCTGGTGTTAGCACTTCGAGCTCCTGCGTCAGAACTCTTACAAACTGTACCAATTGAAAATCAACGTGATTACTCTTCATTAGTACAGGCGATAGAATTACGTTACGGAGATGAGCACATGCAGCAAGTATATCGCCTACAGTTGCGCAACAGGATTCAAAAGCATGGCGAATCACTACAACAATTGCAGGCTGATGTGGAAAGATTAGCGCATCTTTCATACTCCAGCGTAAATGCGGATTTCCTTAATGAAGTGGCGACGGAGGCATTTGTGAACGCTATTGCAGATCAAAATTTACAACAAGCGTTAAGGCTAGCAGGAAAGAAATCAACAGCAGAAGCACTAGCCTATGCATTAGCGTATGAATCCGCCAGACAAGCTTCACGGAGTGCAGTACGAGTAAGAGAAATTTCAGTGGAAGAATGTACTTGTAACAGAGTGAAATCATCACAGAGCCCGCCTTCACGTGGTGTCCTTCGATGCTGGAATTGTAATAGATCAGGACACCTACAAAGGGACTGCAGAAAAGCCGACGAGTGGAATCCCTAGATGAAGAGAGGAGAGTGGAATTGCAAAGATATCGAGCTGGGCAGCAGACTTGCAATAGATTGCAATTATCACGTAGTGTTCTTCGATGCTGGGATTGTAATAAATTGGGACACCTTCAAAGCGCGACTGCAGGAAGCGCCGTCGTAGGGAATCAACAGAAAAGAAAAGAAGAGAAGAATGTCCAAGTTGGCGAACTAGAGAGCAAGCTATTCTTGGACCGACTAGACTCCAACCTTATGGCTTAGAGATGCAACATAGGAAAGGACTTATCCATGGAAATGCAGAAGCCTTTGTACAACGTCCATGCAAACTTGAATGCAAACATTGCGGCCGGGTGGAAGAAAAAGAAAGAACAGCAACTATACAGTTGGTAACTGTGGAACCATCAACAGGCTGGGACATCGAGAACTTGCGAACAGCACAACGAGAAGATCCGGACATATCGCCTATTCTTGCTTGGAAAGCAGATATAGAAAAACCAGAATGGAAGGATATTTCAGGGATGTGTGAAAATCTGAAAAGCTACTGGGCTCAATGGAATTCTCTTCATGTTGAATGCGGTATTTTAAAACGCAAATGGGAGGCACCTAACGATAAATCATTCCGAATGCAAATAGTCTTGCCGGTATCAAAGGTCAACGATGTTCTAGGTAAAATGCATCGTGGAACATCTGGAGAGCATTTGGAAGTGAATAAAACAATTTCTAAAATACGAGAAAAGTATTATTGGCTACATATGCGAGGATGTGGAGAAGTGGTGTCGCAGATGCACTGTGTGTGCTTCTTACAGAGGGCCGCCACATAGCAGCAGAAAGGAAATGTATAAGTGTAATATCAGAGCCCCATTGGAAAGGAGAGCTGATGTACAAGAAGCCACGAGGACCAAATTAGCAGTAAATGCCAATCGGATGAGGACCCGCTATGACTTACGTGCGAATTCAGAAGGATTCAATGAAGGTGATCTTGTTTGGCTGTACAACCCGAACCGACGTAAGGGACGTTCTCCAAATTCACAACAACACTGGGAGGGACCGTATTCAGTAGTAACTAGAATAAATCACGTAGTATACAGGATTCAACGTGGTACAAGAGGCAAACGAAAAATCGTTCATCTGGATCGCTTGTGTCAATATTACAAGCATCAAGACCGTCTACTACCTGTTGTTCGGGACGAACAAATTTAAGAAGGGGGCAGTGTTACGTGGAATAGAAAGAGACAACTGGTGACATCTACTGGCAATGGAGAAGTGAACGACTTTAGGTTCGGAGAATTGATTATGGTATCTACAGGAAGGTTCAGGAATAGAATGAATAGAATGAATAGAACAGTCAAGAAAGTAGATAAGCTATGACAGTTCTGGCTCACTTTTTTGAGCCTCCAGGATTTCGCCACAGATGGCGCCACCGTCGCTAGGTGCTTTGAGCCCATACTAAATGTAGGTTTGTGTCTTGGCTGTATTGGTTTGCGCCTTGGATACACCATTGTGTCTTGGGTGCACCATTGCGTCTCGACTGCACCCTAGCGGGATTAATCGGTACTACCGGGATGTGTCATTTGGTCTTGACTGCGCTCTAGCGGCATTAGCAGGTACTACCAGCATGCTCCCCATTGTGCCTTGGATGCACCATTGTGTCTTGGGTACACCATTGAGTCTCGACTGCACCGTAGCGGGATTAATCGGTACTACCGGGATGTATCATTTGGTCTTGACTGCGCCCTAGCGGCATTAACAGGTACTATCAGCATGCTTCGGTTTTCTAGCGACATCTGTTCGGGCGCAAACGCCATTTCTTGAGTAAGGTTTCCTAGCGGCCTTAGCCGGAACTACCTGGATTTGCTGTTTTCTTTTATTGGCGGGAGAGTTCAGCATCATTCGAATTTCACAACATGACATCACCATGAACAGATTCTAGAAGTGAGACATTAGCCGATACGCAGCGACATCTGTTTGGGTGCAAACGCCATTTCTTGAGTAAGGTACCCTAGCGGCCTTAGCCGGAACTACCAGCATGCCTTGGTTTTGCTAGCGGGAGAGTTCTAGATATCGGCATGACGTCATCATGGTTTTGCTGCACCTAAATAAGTTTTCTTAGCAGGGAAGTTGAAGCATCATTCGAATTTCACAACATGACCATGAACAGATTATAGAAGATGTCAGTGAGGGTTCTGGGGTATGTGTGTGTGTGTGTGTTTGAAAAGTCTTATATTTTATAAACATTTGTTTTTATTTCCAATAAAATTTCTTATTATAAAAGTATTTCTTATAGCACATTGTCCAATATGAACTTGGCAAGATGGCGCATTTGTGTTAATCTCTATTAGTTTTCCACAGTTGTATTCATCTTCGACATTGATAATGATTTCACTCTCTCCAACTATCTTCTGCATCCATTGAACTTTTTCAGCTCCCTTTACATATATGATTTTATTTCGAAGCAGTGGTAAAACTATAGTGTACAGCTTGTGATACGGTATGTAGCCATCATCCCAGCGGAATCCATGAAAATTGTGTTGAAGCCATTTTACTTGCCTCTTTTTTGCTGAAGTCAAATCTTTGTATCTGAACGGTGGTTGAAATATAAAGTGCTGTATCTGGTTTTCATTGTTTAGAACTGCCAGTTCTTTAGTGATAAATTCATTGAGACTAGTTTTGAATCCTTGAACGTCTACGATGACAGCCATCTTCTTAATTTAACTTTCTAACTTCACTTGTCAGCGGACTGTATTCCACTATTCGATCGTGTAGAAGCAGACAATATGCTGTCGTATTAGCCGGTATATTTTCAGATGTCTTGAATTCTAGCCTTATGTCAACAGGTCCAGTTTTTATTGTTTCATTTTGATGTGAGCAATCAATGACAGCGATCGGAGCATCGGTTTTGAACTTCTCCCATGTGAGGAACGGCTGATACTGATGACCATAGTATGATTGTGTAAACTTTATATACATCTCATACAGCAATGCGTATCTATTCAAATCAAATTTCAAATTCAAATCATCATAGGGATATGATTCTGAGTTCAAATGAACTGTAACATCGGTGAGTTTGCAGTGATCAAACTTGCTTGCATCTTTGGTTTTATCGTTCCTTCGATCCGTTTGTAATGCTAAGATGATAAATCGAGGTTTCTCCAGTTGAGTGGAAGTCTTAACTGACCAGGTTTGATGCGTGGATTCTGGCAGTACTGGATACTCATATATGTCCCAGCTACGGAATGGTATTTGTATTGGGCGACCTCTCCCGATAATTTTTAATAGTTGCAGCTTTTCATCATCGGATACTGTAACATGTGGAATGCTCCATTGAAGTTTGGTAATTTCAATTTTCACCTCATCTGTGGCTGATATAATGGCATTATCGTCTGTCCTGCTCCGGATCAATATGAGTTCATGTTTGGAATTTATCAGAATTTTCTTGTAATCTTCAGCGAATCCCAATAAATATTTCAGAGGTACACAATAGTTAAACAGTCCATTGGCTGGTATAACGGATGAATCTGGTGACCAACTGCCGTTGAGTAGTATCCTGCTTACATTTGCATTTAGCGATACGTAGTTTTTTAATGTTGTCGCAATCCCAAGATTTCTTGTACGATCGATTTCCACTGCATTCAATTCATAGCGTATTTCATCAAAAAGAAATGGTAGAGCGTTGTTAGCTAATTTTGCAGTTGCTGAAACGGTTCCATCCAGCTTTGTTAGCGACCCCTCAATGTAAAGAAAACTCCTGCTGGGTAGAAGATTCAAGTCCTGATGTTGTACAGAGATACGGATTTCATCGCTGTTTTTAAATGATGTTAGAAATGGTGAATAGGAGTGATGTTCAAATTTAGTAACACTGTTATCAAAGTGAGCGTCTGGTGCAATATCTAGTATTCCTTTATTCATTGTTTCAGCGTCAAGCCAATTGATTGTAAATATGCTGTATTTGCAGGTGTTAATGTAGGTCTTGATCGCTTCAAGGTTGTCCGCTGACTAATGATCTTGTCTGCTCCGAACTCGTATTTATCATTATTGTATATCAACATGCTGTGGCTTCAAATGTAATCTGATGGTTATAGTCTCTCCTCTGAAGTTGATTAAGTCACCGTCTTGGTCAAGGAGCTTCAATGTTAGACAACTTATACGTTTGGTGTTCACAGGCAAATAGATTACATTTTTGGGTACCTCCACTATTTTATACCCAGGCCCAACGTTCGGGGAAAACTCGTGGAGAGTGTGTACTTGTGTGTTGTTGAAGAATGATCCTGATATAATATTACATTCGATGCGTATAGTATTTACTTTAATGATGTTGACTGGCAACTCTGATGTATGCACTATATTAGCAGTCAAGTTTCTTTTACTGAATCCTAGCAGAGGAGCTATGGATCTCTGTTTTTCAAAATGTATTTCTTCAGTTGCCTTAACTTCACTCTTCAATGTATTATTGTTAGCCTTTATCGCAACCTTTATCCTTCTCCCTTGTTTATCCAAGTATCCTTGTACATATTTTGCTATATCATCAATCTCATAGGATCCAACAGGTATCTCAACAACCTCATTCCCTACATGAACCAGATTATTGCTCACATCAATATTTGGTATAGAGTTGTATGTTTGAAAATCAATTAATCCACAAACATAATCCGTTGCTAGCTCCAGCGGGGGAAAGTACTCAGAAGTGAGTAGAGATGAATTTCCCGTGAGAGTAAGTGTTAATGACATGGCGGTTGATAATGAACTGTCACAATTTCAATATAGATACATTTATTTATAGATAATAATTAATGGCTATAACAATTATATAAAAACTCTAAACATAAGTGACCGCAAATTACTGCATCATATTTCTGATAAGAGCTGTAGTTGTACGTAATATTACTACCCAAGTAGTTTATGAGCTCCCTTGGTGGTTGGAGATTGCCAAAGCTATCAAAGTATTCGATGTTATCACCTTTCTTGTAGTACGCTACCCAATGTGTACCTGCTCCAGTTGAGATGTCCAAGTTAACAATTCCGCTTTCTCGCTTCCATGGCTTTTTAGGAAGATTATCACGCATAAATACTCCTCTGAAGTGTGGCAAGTTTGTGGTATACTTGTGAAGATCCAACTCGTTTAGCGGTCTTTTGGGTAGCGTCTTTAATAGTTTTTTGGTTGAGGTTGTAGATAGAGTCCAAGTCCTTTTCTGTACGGCTTCAGGAACAGCCCGTTTCCATCTTTGCCAACCGCTATAGTTTCCATTGCTTGGTTATGACGTTTGCTTTCTTCCAATTTTGCCTTTGCGGCACTGGTATCATTTACTGCTTTAGCTATGCCTGCTGCACCTCCCGATAGTGCTCCCAATGCTGAAAGCCCAGCAAACAGCGGGATGAGGAACGGAAGTGCCCCGCCAACCTTTGGTACAGGTATCACTCGTGGAGTTTTAATTGATTTCTTCTTTCTTTTCACAATATTTTTAGCTGCACTAAGAGCTATTTTTGTAGCTTCCATCAAGTCTTTCGGTTTTTTTACTTTTAAAATTTTACGTGCATTTCGTACTGCTTCTCGGAATGTGGGTTGGCGTTTATTTTTAGCCTTAAGACCCATACCTAGCTTAATTTTAGCCTTCATTGCGTTTGTTATAAGCCAAGCGTTGGCACGTTCACTCAAATTTGCATCCGTAGATTTTGCACGCTGCCAGGCCTTTTCAGCTAATATTTTATCAGCTATATGTCGATCACTTGTGTCTTTATGCCGCGAGTATGCTATATCATGTTCCTTGCAGGCTGCGTCCAGTGGATTAATGCCTGGATCTCCTCTTGCCAATCTTTGTTGTAACTTTGTTCCTGGTCCACAGTACTGGTATCCCGGTAGATGTAATTCTACAGGTAATTTGTTGATGATTGAATTTAATAGTCCTCTGCCCCCTTTCAAATATTTTCTGGAGCTTTTCGATTTGTGATCCGACATCTTATAAGGTTCCGATGATACTGTTGAAATGTAATATAAGCAGGTGTATTTATAGGAATTCCGTTAGTCTTCAATATGCGGTTCATTAAACAACAACAAGCTTTTCCTGTTCGAAATGCTGATGTAGGTGTTATGAAGGTGAAAAAGAAGCATGGCCCCCTATTGCCTAATAGTATAAGGAGCATCATTGTTGGACCATCGAATTGTGGAAAAACTAATGTTATGATAAGTTTGCTGGAACATCCCAATGGTCTGAGATATGAAAATATTTACATATATTCAAAATCTTTACATCAACCAAAGTATGAATACTTGAAGCGAGTGATGACTCACATATCAGGATTGGGGTATTATACATTCTCAAACAACTGCGACGTTCTACCTCCAGAAGAAGCCAAATCACATTCAGTGTTTATTTTCGATGATGTAGCATGTGAAAAGCAAAATAATGTGCGATCCTATTTTTGCATGGGTCGTCACGAAGATATAGATAGCTTCTATCTCTGTCAAACATATACGCATATACCAAAGCACTTAATACGTGACAATGCTAATTTAATCATCTTATTTAAGCAAGATGAGTTGAATTTGAAACATATCTATAATGATCATGTGAATACAGACATGAAGTTTGATAAATTTCGAAGAGCCTGTGCTGAGTGTTGGAAGGATAAATATGGTTTCTTGTTGATTGATAAGGACAGCTCATTAAACAAGGGGCGCTACCGTAAAGGATTTGATACCTTCATTGTACTATAAAAGGATGAAACATGCGAAATATTCATAAGTCGAAGCTGTAACTCAGACGAAAGCACACCGAATCCTGTGGACCTGCTGAATAGATTAAAGCTGTTCACCTATTATCAGACCTGTTTGAAAAGCTGTTAAACTGTTATCAGAGCTGTTTGAAAAGCTGTTAAGCTGTTATCAGAGCTGTTTGGAAAGCTGTTAAGCTGTTATCAGAGCTGTTTGGAAAGCTGTTAAGCTGTTATCAGAGCTGTTTGAAAAGCTGTTAAGCTGTTATCAGAGCTGTTTGAAAAGCTGTTTACCTGTTATCAGACCTGTTTGAAAAGCTGTTAAGCTGTTATCAGAGCTGTTTGAAAAGCTGTTAAGCTGTTATCAGAGCTGTTTGAAAAGCTGTTTACCTGTTATCAGACCTGTTTGAAAAGCTGTTAAGCTGTTATCAGACCTGTTTGAAAAGCTGTTAAGCTGTTATCAGAGCTGTTTAATAGCTGTTAAGCTGTTATCAGAGCTGTTTGGAAAGCTGTTAAGCTGTTATCAGAGCTGTTTGGAAAGCTGTTAAGCTGTTATCAGAGCTGTTTGAAAAGCTGTTAAGCTGTTATCAGAGCTGTTTGAAAAGCTGTTAAGCTGTTATCAGAGCTGTTTGGAAAGCTGTTAAGCTGTTATCAGAGCTGTTTGGAAAGCTGTTAAGCTGTTATCAGAGCTGTTTGGAAAGCTGTATACCTGTTATCAGACCTGTTTGAAAAGCCGTTATTCAGTTAATATCGAAGATGAATGAAAACCTATTAAAAGAAATCATCAAGACAAGGAATGCAGTGCGAAGGAAATTTAAAGCTCTAAAGACGGGAAGGATTGAAGCAGAAGCTCAACTTGAAGAAACTTTCAAGCCAATCACCAAACCCTTAAAAGAGTTTGTAACAAGAGTCAAAAACGAGCCACCTGTCAAATTGGAACCAAAAGAAGAAAAACAAGAAGAAGAAGAATCCAATGAGGTTGTGGAACCTTTTACCCCTCCAAAACGAAAACATGTGAAAATGGAGGCTAGTAGCACACCTATAAATTATGGAGATTATTCCTTAACATCTGAAGAAGAATTCGCAACACCTAAACATTCAAGAACATTGATAGGAAGGTCTCCTGTCAGCTCCCCCGATACGTCTGGATACATAGTTTCAAACCATTTAAAGCTATTCACTGATAATAGCCCTAAAATTGATCCAACCTATGGAGTTTACTATGATGATAGCGCGTGGAGAATCGGTAATTCAACGTTTGATGTTGATGATGTAGGAAATATTGTTATCAAGGGGAAGAGCTATAAAACAACTTTGGGGTTATGTGAACTGCTATTTATGAAAGATCCTGTAAAAAGTCTCTATACTAAAGAGGATTTAACTAATTATGGATCTATTTTGAGAGATACCAATGCATATAAACGTGACTATGCTGAAGATGGACAAATAAAAGGTACTAGAGCGGCTAAGTATAAAGCTATAATCAGTAAACTTATACAGCATAAAGGCATGGGTCTAATGCATCTGCCTAAAGAAAACATTGATCACATTTACTGGGATGACCCAAATGAATTAGTGGATAGACTGCGCCTTCTAATGGCATCAAAGCAGGCTGGAAACACCAGTCACAACAATGAAATTATATCTATCCTGGACGAGTTGCGAGAAGCAGATATTATAGTTTAAATACTACCTCATTACCATACTTCTTCACAATCTACAGATGAGCGTTGACAAGTTTGGACGTTTCTCTAAGCGAGGATATCTTGGGAAACCAGGTGAACGTGGACCAACAGGAGCTCAGGGACCAGCCGGTGAACAAGGAATTCAAGGCCCAGCTGGTAAACAAGGAGCTCAGGGTCCAGCTGGTGAACAAGGAGAGCGGGGTATTGGATTTAATTTAACGATAAACGGAGACTACGATCTGAACTCAAAGTGTATAAAACGACTTGGTGAACCCCTTGAAAATGATGATGCTACAACCAAAGACTATGTTGACAAGAAAATTAAAATAAGTGTGGAAGAAATAAGAAAAACTATTAATATAGAGGTGGCAAATTTAACGCTATATATCAATGGCGAAATCGCAAAGATTGAAAACTATCTGTTTACTTCAGTAATAAATAAGAAAGACTTGACACCAAAAGATGGTGTATATGAGTAAAAACTTTTGAGAAATCTGTTTCATTTATAATTACGATGAGTAAGAGACAAGTGGTAAATGAGCTGCATAAACCAGCGAGAAAAAATTTTAAACGACGTCGTGTGATTATCAAAGGGCTAGATGACTTGTGGCAGGCAGACTTGGTTGAAATGGATCCCTATAAGTATGTGAACAAGGGTTACCGCTATCTGCTGACAGTAATTGATGCCTTCTCCAAATATGCATGGGCAATTCCAATTAAAAGAAAAACTGGTGTAGAAGTAAGAGATGCCATGCAATCTATATTAAGCGAGGGACGAATACCTAAAAACCTGCAGACTGATGATGGAAAGGAATTCTACAACAGCCTCTTTAAAAATCTGATGATGAAGCATGCAATTAATCATTACTCTACGTACAGTTTCCTCAAAGCATCAATAGTGGAACGATTTAACCGAACTCTGAAGGATATGATGTGGAAGGAATTCAGTTTTAATGGAACTTATCAGTGGATTAGTATGGTAAAGAAACTGCTCACTGAATACAACTCAAGAATACATCGAACTACGAAAATGAGACCACGTGATATCAACACCACTAATGAGAAACAACTGCTTTCAACTGTATACAATCATATAAAGATTGTTGTTCCTGCAAAGTATAAAGTTGGAGATTTTGTACGCATCAGCAAATACAAGCATATATTTGAGAAAGGCTATACACCAAACTGGACAGCTGAGATTTTTAAAATTATTAAAGTTCAAAACACAAATCCCATCACATATCGGCTGGAAGATTATCAAGGAAATCCAATCACAGGAGGCTTTTATGAATTGGAGCTGCTGAAAGTTAAACACCCAAACCTATATCTCGTAGAGAAAATCATAAAGAAGAGTGGAGATAAAGCTTACGTTAAATGGCTCGGATTTTCATCAAAACACAATTCTTGGATTAATAACAAAGATGTTTTATAATATCTTGAAAAACAACTATAACTATAATACAATTACAATACTTTTTTTTTATTTTACAATTATACATGTAGTTATAATGCAAATTACTTGAATAAATGAAACTAAAACTATAATACATTTATTATTTACATTTGACTTAGATTCTTTCTGCGGCTGCTACTTGTTGATCTGATGAAATGGAGTAATGCCCCCATGGTAGAGTATCCGTCGTTCTGCTCATAATATGTCGCTTATTATCATAAGGACTCAATGCAATCTTCTTTTGACTGACAGTGTACACGCTATGGTTATGGGATCGTATGGAGCTCTGATTGGCAGTTAATATTCGCTCGTTATTCAAGCATTCGACGTAGTCTTCGAAATTGATATGCTTCTGGACTACATTAGCCTTTACTCCTTTCGCTTTTTTTACAGTTTTACCATCGTTTATTCGCAGACTGTACATTTTCGAGCGTAAGCCTACAAATTCGCTCATGATTTTCCCATTCAGCTCATCCTTCATTAGTCCGGGAATCTTTTTATTCATGAGCGGTAAATCGAACTGGTTATCTTCTGGGTAATCACTTGTATCAAATTTGTTTACATTTTCAGCCATGAACTCATATGCATTTTTCTCTTCAAGTTCATATATTAGAGAATCTGTATCAGTATACATGACTTTACATTTATCTCCATACTCACGCTGCATAAAACTGTAGTGAAAGTCGTAGAGGCATATTTTCGAAATTTCCATAACTGCCATTCCTATATAGAGCGGCTTATTGAATAATATTTTGAGTCGCCTTAATTCCACAGCAACTAAATTCTCATCAAATATCGTTGCACTGTGGAAGTTGGGTGCCGCAATCCGAGCTTTTGCACCATAGCGACCTTCCCACTTCATGCAAAGCTTGATATCGCTATACTTGCGTACATTTTCCATGGTCTTACCAAAAGCTGCATTATTCATCTTCTTATAGCTGTCCTTCTCATGATCGCTTGTAGCCTGCATCCGTTTGGTGGTATTTAAGTCAATATATGGTTTAAGCCAAGCTGATTGGTCGAATTGAAGTACCCGGTGCACTTTTTTCAGGATGAGTCCATGTGATAAGCATTGCTTCAAGTTTCGGTAGTGTATAACATATTTAGTTTTTGGATGTAATGTTGTCAGAAGCTTTTCTAATTTTGCTCCAGGTGGTGCTGCATGCTCGGAGCAAAACGGTAAGTCCTTATGCTTATCATGCAGATGTTGAGGATAATCCAAATCGACTTCGAATATGTATCCAGTTGGAGAATCATCAGGAATTTCGGAAACGTCAATATTGGGAACATCAACCCATTTGAATCCTCCGGTTGGTAAATGCTGTGACATGGCCCATCCATAAAGGTTATTCACATCATAATACATCAGGTATTTCTCTTTCTCCTCAGGCTTAAAATCATCCATATATTTGTTATTGGCTTTACTATATCTGTTTGAACATTGACTTATACCACCTCGAATGCCTCTTTCTATGAATAGCAGTATATCTACGTCGGTTATCAGCTCTAATTTCACATTAGTGTATTTTAGCATAGCATCCCATGTTAGGCCTGGCATGGTGTAATAATGTGCTGGATCTAAATTGTATGTCTTCATGCACACTTCTCGAAAGTTCTCAAACACATCAGCCAATAGGAGAACATCAGTCTTAAGGTATAGATCTGAATATTCACCAAGTGTTTGTATTTCAAATTTTTGCCAGACCTCTTCAGCATGATTGTAGTCCTCAGCAGATATAGCGCTGTCAGTCAGTTTATTGTAGAACGCTTCCTGTGTTGGCAAGTTCCGGAAATCCAATTTATCCCAGTCATCAATAAAATCATATGGGAAGACACCCTTGCGTGTAAGAAGTTTGATAGTGTCATCATCCAATCCCTGCCATACTGATCTTGTAATGTTTAATTTAGCCATCGGCAGCAATGATGATAGCTTATCTAAAGATTCAGCCATAAAACGGAAGGAATCGATGAATCTGAATTTTATGTAGCTGCCGTCCATGTGCTTGGTGAACGAGATATATCTTTCCTTGTTTATTGGCAAGAGATCAACATTTCCTGGGAAAGATGTAGCTATATCCTTAATAATGAAGTGAGCATCATATCCAGATAAATTGTGAAAAATGACTGGAACTATGGAGCAATCTTGGTACATCAGATTGCATGCATTGTGCGCTGGTCCTCGGTATTTTCCTGTTAAAAGAATTTATGAAAAGAAATGAATTGAATTATGCTTCTCAGTATTTACCTGTTAAGTGGCAATGGTCCCGGACTCGTTCCTCATCGGCTGCAAACGATTTTTCACATATATGACAGCAAGTATTTTCCATATGTGAACGTCGTTCCTCTTTAGTCAGGGGTTGCATTGGTCTGATGTTCAGCTTTTCCTGTACAGCTATGGATGCAATCTTTTGCAATTCTAATGCAAACCATTTTTGACAGTCCTTGCCTCTATATGCTCTGTAATATGAGAGCTTAGCATCATGTTTGCAGTGGAAATAGAATCCTATGCTGTGAACTTCATGTTCCTGGATTCGCTGTGTATTTTGATCGTTTCCCTGAATCGGCTTCAATATTGATTCAAGATCAGCATACACAGAAAACGGAACTGGATTCTTATGGTTATAATTCTTATATTCCAGCCATTTCTTTTCCTCTGAGGGAAACATAATTCTGCAGTCGTTTTGCTTCTCGCATTCGGGAGTGTGTGATGTTAATTTTTCGTCAGAGTAAAAGTAGAGCAAACATCTCTCACATATATACTTTCTACCATCATGTTTCGAAGTTTGCTTCGATATGAGACGCGAAAGATCTTTAATCCAGCAGAAATGAAATCTGCTGGCATCATCATCATCATCATCATCGTCCATATGATCATCATCATCATCATCATCATCCATATGATCTTCATCATCATCAGCTTGGTCATAGTCATCTTGCAACATTAAGAGATTTACATGTCGCTCCATCCTGTGTTTCGTAAGTCTAACTGGAACTGTGGTGAAGAAACGCTCTTTCTCTAGGATGAACACGTTTATTGATAAATCGTTCTGGCCTTCAAATTGCGTTATTTGCTTAAGCGTCATGGGAAATGTTATTCCAGTTAAATTTAGCACAGTAGAATAATGTGGATATGATGAGGTCCTATCGGAGTTAACATTTGAATGATATAGCGCTGATGTTATTGCCCACGCGAAGCATGCTTCATCATTGTTTTTCACATTTATACATGCTTTCTTTGATGCAATCTCCTTTGGCAGAGGTACATAAAATGATCCCCGAATCGGCTCAAACTTGTTGATATGCACCGCTAAATGTATTATAGAGTGCAGTGCCCAGCCACTGTCTTTTTCCTGGAATTCTTCTAGCTGAGTGTTTATTGGATCCAAAATGTTTGTTTTAAACCACTCCTCTAAATTATCATCTGCACTGATTGGAGCAGTTCTCGCTTGGAAATATTTAATGTCTTTTATAATTTCATTGTCAGCATTTTGTTTAATAAATTCGCCGCAAAACGTTGTAGCAACTTTAATATGGTGTTGTTGTTTTAATGTATTTTTAATGCGGCGAGCAAGTAATTTGGAAGCATCTTGCATAAACAGCTTAGGATCTAGGTGGCTTATATTCACGATAACACCTGCCCTAATTCTACCTACGAATGCTGTTTTGATTTCTTCCCACTTAACAAAATCACTTCTTATTAATCGTTGATTAATTCCTCTACCTCGATGGGGAGCTTTGAGTAACAATCTCAACGATTTAATTTGAGCAATACAGCTGTCCAAATGTCGTTTTCTAGCATTCTTATTACACTTTCGAAATACTGCTTGATATTTACGAATGTTTCTGTTACACTCTTTAACAATATTGTTTTTATTCACAAAATTTGCATCACTTAAACACTTCAACACATCTTCTCGCAATTTCTTAATTAATGAAAAACTTTCATTTATTACTGTGATAGACATTTTTAATTTTTTTCTTATTCGGCACTAACACTTTGAATTACTTAGATTGACTGGTGCTCCCCAAGAGTTTGCTTGCGCTTTTATAGCAACGGTTTGTAAACATGAATGATCCTGCTGCTACAATAATCATTGCGCAGGATGAATTCCAACGAATTTGCTTACAGGCTGAGATGATATCGAATTACACGATAAGAAAATCACTCAAATTAATTTGATTACTTTATTCTGCTGGTTGAATTTGCAAATAAGATTGTTTACATACATGAAAATGTGAAAATTTGTTTACATTCCAATGAAACGTTTCGATCAGCAAAATTCTTGGAACAATAAAATTTTTGGCTGCCTACAGGAAGTGCGGTATCAAATTACTTGAAAAGAGTAAACATGAATCATTTGCTGATATTGCTTAAATTTGTTTACAACAGGATGTTTACGAATTCCAATGAAACGTTTCGATCAGTAAAATTCTTAGAATTGGGTTGCTTACAGGAAGTGTGGTTTCAAATTACATGAATCATTCAGCTTAATGTGCTGATATTGCAAATTTGCTTTAAGCAGGATTAAACTTGTTTTGGAACCATGACTATAAATTGAGGAGCTGGATCAGATTTGCAATCAGTTTTATTTTGGAGTTCAAACGATAAACAACCAAGGAGAAAGTAATCTGAAATGGCAAACGCAATGGAGGAACTGAAGAAGCTGGAGCAGTACCCACCTTCTCTAAAGACAGCTGAAATGGAATTTAATAAGGAATACAAGATTCTGGGTGCCAGAAGATGTAAGACTGCATTTGGATCTCGTATCATCCTGGTCTTGGAAGACTGTCAACTTTTCCTTCCTGCACGGTACAGCACAATTACTGATGAAACTATACTGGAGATAAATACTGCAGGAGATTTTTATATTATAAATAGAGGTCCTATTGGTCGAACGTTTAAAATAGAGTTTATTCGCCATGATGTTAATTTGTACCCAATTAATTATTATATTCATTAAATAAAAAAAAATAAATAATGTGAAACTAGTTTTTTATTAGTAATATTTCTAAATTATTAGTGATAATGAAAGTTACATTTAGTACCAGTGCTCCACAAGTTTATATAATTGAATATGAGCCAAGAAAGGGACCTTGGGAGACATATGCTCTGGATCGCTTTCGTTTCCAAGATAGGATTCATAGAACTTCACTTATATTGCTACCAATTTTGAATATAGAACATAGGAAAAAAGTTTATAACTTAAGATTTAGAAATAAATAATTAATTTGATGTGAATAAATATTGAAATTTAATTTTGGTTTGACAACATTATTTTCGGCAAAAGAAATTGTATCAATACACCTCCCAGCAACCATATTTTTACCTTAAACTTGAAGTTTTCTATTAAATATTTACAGCAAGTGGTGATATTACTTAAATTTGTTTATTTTATGAGAATTCCAGTAAAGTGCATCACACCACATTACTAATTGCCAATTAGCTAATTGCCAATTAGCTAATGACCAACCAAGCTGCTAATTGCCAATTAGCTAATTGCCAATTAGTAATTATATAATTGCCAATTAACTAATTGTTTGAACAAATGCCGCTAATATCTCGAAAACCAAAGCCCGTAGAGGATTTCTAATGAAAATTTCGTTCCCCCTCCCACCCCACACCGCCAAGAATCCATTTCCATGAGCAAAAATAACTTGAATTATTAATACGCTAATATCTCGAAAACCAGAGCCCGTAGAGGATTTCTGATGAAAATTTCATTACCCCCCTCCCTATCTTTATTATCCCCCCCCCACAAACCCACCATCTAGAATCCATTGGCATGAACAAAAATTTCCTACTATTAACTTTAATTATTAGTTCAAAACCAAAAGCCTACATTTAGGCGCTCAAGAAAAATCAATTATTACTAATATTAATTCAGAACCAGGCGCAAAACTTGAAAACAACAAAAGCCTACATTTAGGCGCACCACACATCCAAAAAAGTGAAGCAAAAAACTTCCCAAAACCGTAGCATGCTGCCACGTGTGGGACAAAAGTGAAGCAAAAAACTTCCCAAAACCGTAGCATGCTGCCACGTGTGGGCCAAAAGTGAAGCAAAAAACTTCCAAGGGAACCGTAGTACCGGAGCATGCTGGTAGCATCGGCTAATGTCTCACTGACATCGTCTAGAATCTGTTCATGGTGATGTCATGTTGTGAAATTCGAATGATGCTGAACTCTCCCGCCAATAAAAGAAAACAGCAAATCCAGGTAGTTCCGGCTAAGGCCGCTAGGAAACCTTACTCAAGAAATGGCGTTTGCGCCCGAACAGATGTCGCTAGAAAACCGAAGCATGCTGATAGTACCTGTTAATGCCGCTAGGGCGCAGTCAAGACCAAATGATACATCCCGGTAGTAGCGATTAATCCCGCTACGGTGCAGTCGAGACTCAATGGTGTACCCAAGACACAATGGTGCATCCAAGGCACAATGGGGAGCATGCTGGTAGTACCTGCTAATGCCGCTAGAGCGCAGTCAAGACCAAATGACACATCCCGGTAGTACCGATTAATCCCGCTAGGGTGCAGTCGAGACGCAATGGTGCACCCAAGACACAATGGTGTATCCAAGGCGCAAACCAATACAGTCAAGACACAAACCTACATTTAGTATGGGCTCAAACCACCTAGCGACGGTGGCGCCATCTGTGGCGAAATCCTGGAGGCTCAAAAAAGTGAGCCAGAACTGTCATAGCTTATCTACTCAAGAAGCTTCTGGAAAATGGAACACTCGAGAATAATCTGGAGAGTTTCTAGGGTATAAATATAACAGTTGTCATAGCCAGAATAAGAGTCTTGTCTTAGACGTTGCAGTGTTAACAAGCGAAAGTAATAAACGTGCGGAAGTGTTGTAATTAGATTGCGATAATTGAAAGTACAGTATTAGCGATAATTAGAGTTGAATTGATTAATTGAAAGTTTATAAATTTTGTATGATTAGAGTGAAATAAAGAACTTGTATATTAAATACTTAATATTGTGTTTTAAATAACGAACCAAAGGCCACGCTCGCAACAGTATTTTATTGACTGAAATACATTTTGAATATATTAAAATATTTAACAAAACTTTAGTTTCTTCGTTTAAATCACTTCGGGAAAAGTAAGTATGTGCTAGTGCGAAAGCAAAGAATTTCCAAATAGAAAATTTTTTTCACTGGGAAAACAAAGAATTTCCAAATAGAAAATTTTTTTCACTGTGATAGAACGATTGATATTGAGACGAACAAATTTCTGACAACTGTCGCCATAGGATGCCAGCAACCAATTGATAGATGATTGGCCATACCTTATTAATCTTTTTGTCATTATCCAAGTGCACGTATTGCCACATTATAGAATCATCTAGTTGACTGATGCGAAACGAAAAATGTAGACGCATATGCGGGGCATTTACGTTTGTTAAATATGTGGCAAGTGGGCGCATCGTCTGGAGTCGGGTTTAGTCCGAGAAACCGTGAAAACCCTCTACCGATATTGTTTAATTTTTCAATGCCGAAAATTTCAAATTCTACTAGAATAATTCCAGGCAAAGGTAATGAGAAAAAAACGGATTTCATTGCTACTTCAGCTTCATTATATTCCGACCAAAAATCTGTATTTCGCTCAAACCATTTATTTCTATGGAACACTCAGGACCAACTTATAATATGCATAAGCTTGTATATATGCCATACAGGGTGTCCTGTATGTGATCTGGGAAGTCTATGGATAGCTTAAACAAGCAAATAATAAAAAAATTGTATGGGGGACGAAAGGAATCATAACGGCTTCCGAGATAACGAGACTTAGATATTTGGGTATGTTTTTATATAGATCATCCTGGAACTTCTGAACGTTACACCATATGATGATGATTTAAAATTTAGATAATCTTTTGACCTTTGCAATGGTCTACAATTTTTTCCCCTCCTCTTCTTCGTTTTGAAGTTATGGCTTAACAAAATTAAAATTTCGGAATTTTAACTGTGTTTTTATACCCCAGAAGAAATCATAGATTATACGAAGCTTATCATTCCGTTTGTAACGCACAGAAATAATGATGGTAGAGCAAAATGGATTGGACACCCATGCGTAATATTAAAAGTTATTTTGATTTTTGCATGTCCGTCCTGTCTGAAATTTTGTACTCAGTCTTTTCATAAAAATAGTAAATATAATTTCAATAATGGGCTAAATCGTGCAACCCTTCTTGGTGTTGCCATATAAAAATTTAGAATTTTTACGTATACTGTGAAAACAATCAGTCCTACACATTTTTATTGTACTAAAAACTTCTTCAGAATATGAAATCCTATAAAATTGGTTATAAACATTTTTTCTGTCCAACAAACCGTTCAGAAATACATAAATACGAAAAACCACTTCAAAAGTCAAAATTGCACAGATGGGTGACCCTACGATATTTCATACGGGCATTCATCTAGCTAGGGTATCATAAGAATTGGTCTTAGACCAAAGCTGGGCAAGTACCAAAGAAAAAGTAATTAAGTACAAGTACAAGTATCGATGGCCTGAATACTTCAGCGTAGGTACAAGTACCGTATGTATGAAAAGTACTTGTAACTAAGTACTAAGTCTACTACTTTTTAAAATATTTACTTTTTTAGAATATTTGTACGTTGGCAGTAATATAATGAAGTTTATAGAGTTCAGTTAATAGATATTAATAAAACTATAATATGTATACTAACAAGTGGCTACTATTTATAGTTTTCGGTGCTGCACGTAGAGTAAAACTTTCTCCTCCCATTGATTGCTACACTCATAAAAATTATTAGAGGTCCGCCCAAGCACCCATTGTCGCCTCAAATAATGCATAAAAATTTTAAGGAAAATATTTCCCGTAAATTTCTAAGACAAAATTGAGGTCTTCCATACATCAGGTCAAGGCATCGTCGATTTTATATTCGAGCGGGACGTTACTGTTTTTTTTTTCTACTTACCCAGTCTTGTTTGCATATTATTAGTTTGGCGAAGGTTCTGTCTAGACGCGTGAGTGCGACACATGCTTTAACAGTTCTTTGCGTGCTTTAAAACTCAACAAAAAAAGAGTTGTGCTAGAGATTGTGTTTGCTTTTGTACGAAGAGTTAGATATTTGTAGGTACTTAATAAACTCAGAAATACTAAAGTAAAAATCTTGGTACTTAAGTACAAAACTAAGTCTTAAGTACAAGTAAATAGAAGCAGGTACTTATGTTCAATAAGGTATTTCAAAAGTATTGAGTAATAAGTCTTAAGTAATGTACTTTAAGTAGTACTTAAGTCTTTTTTTTTTCTTAAGTATTGGCCAGCTCTGTCTTAGACCAATTCTAGCTTTTTTACTTGTTCATGTTGGACTTAAGAAGGCCAAAAGCTTTACTTCTAAATAATCTCTGTACACAAAATGTAACCCTTTCTGCGTTTTTTGCACTTTGTCTTAACCATATCAATAAATGTAATTGTGGCCCCTAATTTATTATGGTTTCAACTTAAAATAATCGCCAGACCACATATGTTAATTGAATCGAATAAAAAGTCAAAATATAAAAATATCAACAACCGGTCACAGTTGAGCGTGATTCGGTTATCCATTTTATTACACAATAATAATATTGATTCATTGATTGATGTCAATTGCACTTGTTTATTTCCAGTAAAAAGCAATTGTTTTCTATAGAAATATCAATTAAAGATAAGAAAATTGCTTTTCGAAAAAATCCAAACAAACTACAAAAGTAGTTATAAACGAGTATTTCCTTGTTTGTTCCCAACCAACCACTATTTATGTAGTATGAATGTCATCTGATAACGGATATTACGTACTAATTTTGTTGTTGTATGGATTATCCCCTACTCATAAGTGTTATTAATAATCGAAGAAATTCAATCTGATTTCGAATTTCGTAAACATTTCCAAATAAATTGAGTGTACAAGTAGTAGATTATGTTTGTGTGGCTCAAATTTCAATGTTTTATTTATATCCCGTCATATAGGCTTGAATGAAATTTAATCACCAGCATTGATCACCTATATATGTATGTATAAGAGCAAATCACCTTACTTGTATTTGTAAGGTAATTAAACAAATTCATAATTGTTTGGTTTTCGTTGTTTATTATGTGAATGGATTCTAAAAAGGAGGAGAGAGAGACACATAAATTAATTACCTTCTGACACTTTCAAATTCTGTACAGATATAACAAATAATATGTATGCACAGCTATTGCAATGTTTATGTTCCAGGCCATGACATGCAAAAGTATTAAAGAAGTACGATTTCGTACTTTTTTTAGCATTTGCTGCTCTTATGGAAAAATGCATTTCTTTCAACTTTAACTTTCTGCATAATGTAAACAAGCCTCGGTAGGTACTAAAAACTGAATACTGGTATGAAGGCAATAGAATCCAGAACATTTGCTAATTTTTATGTGTAGTTTTATGTTTGAGTGAAAAAATATAAACAATTTTATCAAACAAAGTACTTAGATTTTTATACTATTGAATTCACAAAGAATTAAACAACAAAATTTCTGAATCAACCTTCTTGTACGGGGCGGCTTGTTTACACATTATGCAGATTGTCAAAGTTAAAAGTAATGCATTTTTTCATAAGAATAAATGCTAAAAGAAGTATACGAAATTGGACTTCTCAAATATGTTTAAAGAACGAAAGATGGCAAAGGCACATCGCATGTTTACATCACACTTCTGTGACTATAACTGCATTTTGTGCAAACAAATTAGTAAATGAGTGCAAAAATATACGAGAACTCATTCAGCTGCAGAGAACGGTATTAACGGTGTAATCAAATCACCTTTTACAAAATGCCTCGCAGTTGAAGTATCATCGAAAGTCCATTCAGTTTCAAACGCAGTCTTGTTTTTATGTAGAAAAACGTAGAAGCTAAGAATGAATGGTCTCACAATCTTCATTGAGTTCTTTCTGATTAATGATTATAGTTTATATAGGCTCGGGTAATATGCATACTTACTCAATGCTTTTTATGCGATGTGTCTCTTATCATAAAGTAGGATTTACATTATGATGGCATGCATTTTTTTATAGATATTGTGATGGAGTGAGAAAAATCGCAAACTGTCGAAACAATAAAAATTGAACATCTATTTGCAAATCATCTTAAATGAGTTTCTAACAAGTAAAAAAAAATAAGTAAAAAAACGAGTTTTCAAACAAAACTGAGGCCAAGCCGCATGAAAAAATAGAAAATAAACTTTTCTTCACACACAGAGATGGACTCAGATTTTATCTTCACACACAGAGTTGGACTTAGATTTTTTGATTGGGACATTTCTCTTGAATATTCTTTCTCTTCATGAATCAAATCACTTATTACCTCTGATTGATCATACTGAAATATATCGGTGATTGTCAGCGAATAAAATCTGAGTCCACCTCTGTGTGTTTATTTTCTACTTTTTCATGCGGCTTGGCCTCAGTTTTGTTTGAAAACTCATTTTTTACTTATTTTATTTTCTGCCTTTTTCACGTTAACTAAATTGTTATTACATGCTGCATGGAGATATTTCAAAATAATTTTATGAGGGCTGAAAAGACACTGATTTACCAGTTTTTCAAAAAATTTATTCGAGTATTCTGAAATTCAAATTATATTTTGAACAGCGCTTTTTAGCTGTATTCCAACTTGATCCCATATAACATGAATTTTTCCGATTTTCCATGTTTTCCACAGACTTCCTATTACTATGATTTTTTTTTTAAAAATTTACATGAATTTTCCTCGATTTTTCATGCAAGTTTTCATGATTGTTGAAGAGAAAGTATTGATGCCAGTAGGACGGCAAAAAAAAATGATTCCGCATAGCTTATAAAACTTTTTTGTCGGAAAATTTTCCAGAAAAATTTGAAAATTCTGCATTTTTCCTGAAACAGATTTATCACTAATCATATCAATGAAAATTTTTCCGATGATTTTCCCGCTTTTCCATGGAGTTTTACACAAAAGCAACTTTATGCAACTCATTTCGCTCTACAACTTTGTCTTAGGTTACAAAACGCTCAACCGCTTCCTTGGTAGGAAAAACTCCGGAAAAACGTTTTACATGAATTTTCCTCGATTTTTTCTTCAAGCTTTCACCATTGTCGGAGAGAAAGTAAAGATGCCATTTGATAGGGAACTTGATCCTGCATAATTTAGAAAACTTTTTTACCGGAAAATTTTCCGGAAAAGTCACAAAATTCCGGAAATTTTTTTCGGAAAACTCTGAATTTTTCCTGAAACGGATTTATCACTAATCAAATTTGTACAAAATTTTCAAATGATTTTTCCCGATTTTCCATGGAAATTTCCGGATAAAATTTTGATAGATTCAATTGTCACGCGACATGAACCTGTGTGCCAAATTTCAGCTCGCTGTGATGACAAAACGAGAGTGTCGAAAATAGTAAAAAAGAAATATATAAATAATTATACAGACAGACAAATTCGTGTACGAGTTAAAGGGACGGGCTAGCCTCAAAAAAATTAGAATTGGTCTAAGACTAATTCTTATGATAGTGGTTTTTCGCACATACATATTGCTAGAACGGTTTGTCAGACAGTAAGAAGAACTTTTCAGTACAATAAAAAAGTCTAGGACTGATCGTTTTTACAATATACATAAAAATCCTAAATTTTTATATGGCAGCATCAAGAAGGGGTTGCCCCATTATCCCATTTTTGGAATTATATTTCTTATTTTTATGAAAACACTGTCTACAATATTTTAGCTCTATGTGTTGACGCGCTCCAAGGCAGTGTCCAAATATGTAGTGAAAAACGATATTTTTTTATGGCTACCCTACGAAGGAGTTAGCCGATTTGTCCCATTTTCGAACTTAATTTTACTTTTTATTAAAAAAGCCCATGTGCAAAATTTCAGCTCTCTAAGTACACGCGTTCTCTAGTCATTGTGCGGACAGACAGACGGACATGCAAAAATCAAATTTTTTTTTTTCAATATTCTGCTCTACCATAATTATTTTTATGTGTTACAAAGGGGTTGAGAAACTTAGTATACCCTATGGTTTCCTCGCGACATAACTTAAATCCTTTCCATAATAAAATATTTAAAAACTTTCAATTTCACAATATTTAATTACAAATTAAAAAAATATTTTTAATTTCTTTCATTTTGACAGATAAATATTTGCTATAAAATTATAGTAAAACGTGTTGCCATTAGTCAAAATTGACAGATTAGTATTGTTTTAGTTCCAGCACCCATAAAAACTTTGCATGCTTGAGAACTTTTTATAGGAATATTTTCCAAATACGTACATATTGACATAACGAGGTCTGGAAAAAATGCAGAAGGCGTTTGCTTCTCTCGTCACTCATAAAAAGAATTCCGTATACGATGTTGGTAAATCTTCCATGTCTTCATATGTAAATCCTGTTTAAAGGAGGATTTACATTATGATGGCATGCATTTTTTTTTTGCAGAAATTGTGAGGGAGATAGTTTATTGAAATTTGAATGCCGCCGAAGCAATCACTGCAATTCCACAGACGTACACTCACCTATAGTTTTTATGGTAAAAATTGTAAACTGTTGTTACAAATTAAAATTAATTAATTTAATAAATATATGCTATAAAATCGATAGTAAAACGTGTTGCCAGTAGTCAAAATTGACGGCTTGGGGCTGTCATTAACATTGTTTTAGTTTCAGTAATTATAAAAACTTACTATGCTTGTAACCTTTTTATGGTTCGAGGTCTGTAAAAAATGCAGAACGCCACTCATAAATAAATTTCCGTATACGATGTATTATCTCCCTCACAATTTCTGTAAAATATGCGTGCCATCATAATGTAAATCCTCCTTAATTCGGACGTGTTTTAAAATCATCATTTATCATGCATGACTTCATATTCCTATCTGGGCACTAATTTAAGAATTCATCCCACAACGCCATCTGTTGAATTTATTATGTTCAAGTGTATACATATATAGTTATGTAGTATGTATGTATATCGCTGGAGATATTTTCACCATTGTTTTTATGAAATTAACTGCCGGTTTTTACTAGTTGTATTCTTATCGTATTTTAGTTTACCTAAGAATGAATGTCAACTGATTTGCACTTTTTTTTTCTTGCATTAACTGATAAGCTAAAAATTATAAAACTTTAAATTCGAAAGCTTTATTCAAACAATCGAGTCGAAGATATTTTTAAACTACACTTAAACTTTAGACTCTGAAGTCGGTTACTCATGTTCAGATTGAAAGGAGATAAATGCTTTATATGGAAGTCGTACAGAGAGAGGATCATCTACTAGGATCTGTTACACTTTATCAAAAAGGGCAGGAAGTTTCGTTGAAGTGTCTTAAGTAGAATTTTTACGATAAATAAAACAAACGAAATAAAAACTGGCAAATATTTTAGAAATTTTTAAAAGATTATAGTTAAAATTGACACCTTAGGGAAGGACCTGATGGGCCAGTACGATACTGTACGGTAGAGATATAGTATCGGTACGACATTTGTCCCACCGATGTCGTACCGCATAGAGCTCCCTCACGGTCATACATGCTGTGAACTAATTCAACAGACATTTTGTTGATTTCACGACAAAATTCACCAGTCAACGCGGTAAATGCCACTTAGGCACTACCCTGACGGGTCGGTATGTAGCGACATAGTATCGATACGGCATTTGTCCCGTCGATGTCGTACCGCATGGAGCTCCCTCACGGTCAGACATGCTATGGATTAAATCAACAGACATTTTATTAATTTCACAATAAAATTCACTTCTCAACTCGGTAAATACCGCTACTCTACTGACAAGGCATGTCGCAACGCTGCATATGGAAAACATGTTACATCTCCACCGCGCAGTGCAGACCCGTGTGTGGGTACTGATTTAAATACACGGTGGCGTCAGTGGCTCGGCATGCTGTACGTTTACCGAGTTAATCTCGTACCGATGTCGTACCGACCAGTCAGGGAGGGGCCTTATCGGCTGACAAGACATGTCGCAATGCTGCATATCGAGAGCATGTTGCATCTCAACCGCGCAGTGCAAACCCATGTGTAGGTACTGATTAAAATGTAAGATGGCGACAGTGACTTGGCATGCTGCACGTTTACCGAGTCAATGTCGTATCGACCCGTCAGGGTATGGTAAGTATATCACATTCATATTCGACCCCTGACAAAAATATAAGCTTTCACCTATATGCCGACAATGTATAAATCTATGCTGCTTCTCCTAGTTTGGATATACCGAGACTATTCACAGATCTCCAGAATCAGCAATTCAGATTCCAGCAAATCTCAGGCCATGCTTTACTACCCCAACTCAGGTCAGCAGTTGCCACTACACTCCCTTATCCCTATTCTATTTCTCTAACATACCGCCCCGATGAACAATTTCCATATTAAAATCGTTGACTTGCTTATCGATAAAAATCTCAATTGGCATGCTCATATCAACCTGAGCTGCTCCAGAATTTATTTCGATCTTCGGTCTCTCTATGCTGTGACCCACCATCTCCTTCCTCCGGTTCGAAGCCGTCTTGTCTATGTTCTGTTGCTGCCCTTACTCTACGCCGATACTGCTATGTTTTCTCTGCAAAGTTCGGTCTTGATCAAGTTACAACGTGCTTTTAAGGCCTGCTTGCTTTACTTATATGGAATGAGGCGTCTATATTCATGTTACACTGCTGCCTCAATTTCTTTATCCAGGACCACTTCAGACAATAGGGGCTTTCGGCAAGCACTGTCTCAGTGAGACAACTGAGACAAAACTTTGAGCAATCGTCTAAGTTGTCTCAGTTCAAACCAATCAGCTGATTTGCCAATTTTGGCATTTAAATAATTTTGAACACAGAATTGGATAGTAATAAATTGAGGAAAGTGTTGTTAGTTTATTCAAACAGCTCACTAAACTTTTATTTGTAATTAAAATCACAAAATAACGAAACTGAGTCAACTGAGACAAGAAAATTCAGTTTCACTTGTCTCAGTTGCTCAGTGGTTGCGTTCGAAATTGGTAGGTAGCTCAATATGGAACTGAGACAGTTCCCCGAAAGTGCAGTCTCAGTGAGCCAACTGAGAATATCTCACTTGTCTCACTGAGAATGTGCTTGCCGAAAGCGCTTATTGTAAACAAATAAATGAATAAACAATTGAATAAATAAATAAATATAAAGGAAGGAGAAAAGAGAAAAAAAATTTGATTGATGAATAACATGTGATTTATATCCTTAATATATTTTTTATATTTTTAGTACTACTGCTTATTAGTATTTATATAACTCTGTAGAGCTATGTTTTCAAATAACAGTAACTAGCATAATATATGTGTTTCCTGCGGATTACGACTCCAGGTATAATAACTTGGGATTGGTATATATATGACTGATTTCTTTGCTAGTGTTTTTTAATTTATAGTGTTAGATTAAGATTAAAGATTAAGGGATTAAGCGGGAGGAGTACACTACGCACTGCAGCCATTTATTGGCTTATTGTGCACCACTTTCTTAAACATCATCAAACAATCCCACACTTCCTAGGAAGAGCAGTATTTTTTTGGGTGAAATTTCTTTAAAGTTAGCAGGCTTCAACAATTATGAGCTAAACGCCTGGAATCTATACAATGTACAATGGCCTCGCATTCACATAAGACTTGCTCCGATGTTTCACTCTCTTCGAGATATACATCAATGGATGATATACCTATCCGATGCATGTTTGCTTAGTTTCCAGTTTTCGGTTAGGACTCCTGTAATGATTCTGAGTAGATTCCTAGACAGCCTCTTCTTTGGTGAAGGTTCTTTAATGAGTTTATTGGAAGCTTATCTTTGAAGTCCATCTCTAATCCATTCGGTTTTGGATCCAGCTTGGAATTGTAAGTTTGACGGTGTTCTAAGAAATACCGCAAAATAGTTCCAGTCCTATAAGGTGCATGAGGTTCTTTTTTTTTTGGTACGTCTGCGTTATCATTCCCATAAATTCCTGAGTGGCACCCATTGAAGTGTTAGGTGGTTCTTTGTGCCAAGGTTTGTTAATGCTTGAATACATTCAAACATTAACTTCGTTTTGACCTCAGATGATGAGATATATAGATGAATTTTTCTGTTGATGTAGGATCGGATGAGATTTTCATATGCACACATCTAGTGATGGCATAAACTTCTGTCTGGAATATCGAGGCATATTTTTCTAGTCTTAGATAGATATAAGCTCTTGGATCGTATATTCCTGCTCCTACTCTTTTCTCGGTTTTAAAACCGTCTGGTGTACCAGATTAGGGCTTCATTTTCTAGATTTGTATCTATTTCCTCCCTATTTGTGGTATCTGTATTTTGATAGGCAGACAGAGGTTATGTTTAACGATCGTCCTGTTTGATATCATGTTCAGTATTGGATTTGCTTCTATTCGTTTTGTTATAATGCGTAGGCTTTTGAAGTCCCATTATATCCATCTCTACGGGCTCTGTACAGCATTAGTCCAGCCCCTTTTTCAACTTTATTGTTGAGCGCTTGTAGGTTCAATAGTGTCTCAAGAGCGCTGCTTGATGTGTGTTGTGTTGTATTATACTTAGGCAGATCGTCATCTTTTGGAGCTTGTTTAGCTTCTTGATTTTCTTTTTTTGTGTACATTTGTTCCCCATGCTGCTGCAGCATAGGTGATCATGGGTCTGACTACTACTTTGTATAGTCAAATCATTATGATTAGCTTGAGTGTTAGTGTTATTTATAATGTTAGTACTACAATACAAAAGGTGTAATTTGAATAATTTAAAAATTTGATGTTCTTGACTATTTATGTTTTCTTTGCTGATAGTATTCTAAGTTCTGTATTGCAACAAGAGGTGCAATAGTTAAAGATACTCTAGCTGTTAGCATTAAACTCTATGTAAACTTTGTATGCCAACTCTAACCTATCTAATGTTTTTATATACTTTTGTTCGCTTACGTACTCCGATAACCTATATGTGTTTATATAAAAAAAAAAAAAAAAAAACAAAATCTGTAACTCTCGATTTGCCCACCGTTGTATAACGTGGTCGGGGCGTGTAATAAATTAATCTTTTACTATGACTACATACGTACTTCATACAAGAGAACTTAAATTAAAAGTTCACCAAGCTTCCGTCTAGATATTGTGGGCATACTGTCAAATGAAAGGAAATAATATGGTGGTGACTATGTCTTTTTATTTTCCTCTTAATGAAGCGCATCAGGACTTAGTGAGGAAGGTTTTTCAACTCCTCTGCAGATAGGAGGGCAGAACTTAGAGTATCCAGCCTGCTCCACGCGAAGGCCGAACAAGCACAAGTATTCGGTTGTATCAGGCTTTCCTTCCAGGCAGAACAAACACTCAGGGATGTCAGCAACTCCCATCCTTGTTAGATGAGCGTGAGGAAAGCTGTGGTCGGTGATGATGCCAAACAAAGTTCTACATTGTTTCCTTCAGAGCCCCATGAGAAAATTAGAGATATAATCCTATCGAGCCTATCAAGAAACAGTTTTGTACAGCTGCAAATACTCAGGTTCGCCCATCTCTATTGCTATGTACATCCGCTTTGGATGAGAGAGGTGGCAAACGGCGGGTTCTGGGCTAAGGAATGGAGAATCAAAGCCAGCCCTAGCTAAAAAGTAATCCATTTTATTCCACATCATCAATTTGTATGTTATCCGAGGGCCATGAAGGCTGCCTGACTATCCGAAAGGATAGGAATGTCCTTTCCCTTAATCTCCATATCATGTCTTACAGGACTAGATCTATCCACTAATAATTATGGCAATCACATAAGAATCGAAAAAAATTTTGAAATTGTTTTTGATTTTACTCTTAAATATTTTTTTAGATGTTATCATAATTTTTTATTGATTTATTTTTCTATTCCTTAGATGGTCCAGTAAATTGTGTCGCCATATAGCAAAGTTGCTCAGCATTAAATGGGAGCTTCGTGGGAGCGAGTATTTAGTAAAAGAACAGCCCTACATAATTGTGTCGAATCATCAAAGTTCTCTCGACATCCTCGGTAAGAATTTAATCAAGCTTAAACAAATTTACCCTTTGATACATAGCATACATAGTATAACGGCATATCAATATTAATTTTCAGGCCTTTTCTGCATTTGGTCAATAATGGGTAAATGTACAGTTGTCGCCAAACGAGAACTTATGTATGCTGGTCCATTTGGTTTGGGAGCATATTTAAGTGGAATCGTTTTTATTGATCGTATCCGATCAGAAAAAGCCCGTGTTACTCTTAATGCAACAAATCGTCGGATTAAGGAGAAAAATATTAAATTATTGGTATTTCCAGAAGGTACACGTCGAAATACTGGAGAAATTCATCCATTCAAAAAAGGAGCATTTCACATGGCTATCGATGCAGATATTCCGATTTTACCTCTCGTCTTCAGTTCGTATGTAACATTTCTTGATAGTAAGAAAAAAATTTTAAATCCTGGAGATGTTATAATTACTGCTCTGCCTCCGATTTCTACTTCCAATTTAACCAAAGATGATCTTCCAAAACTAATGGCTGACATTCATAGTAAAATGTCAGAAACTTATAAAGCTACATCAGCTGAAATTCTAGCAAAGGTGAAGGCAACCCATAAAGGTAATTTAGAATTGACACATCAAGTACGCGATATTGTAACGAATGAGGAATTGTCAAAGAAACAGAGGACCATCAAGGAAGCAGTTAAGGCGCAATAGAGACCTTTGTATAAGTAGAGGACGACTGTTTTAGGTATATATACAGAAACATACACGTATATACAATATACTTAACTATTTTACACTTTTTTTTTTTTTTTTTTTTTACAAATTATTCAAATTTATTTAAAATTGAGGAAATTATGATGCCGTAAAATGTGATGGTTTTGTTCTCTTTATGTAAAAGCTTGGTTTATCTAGAATTTAAGTGTGCATAGCACAAAGTATTACAGTGGAAAATGGGTAAGACTGCGCTGCGGTAACTGCACTACACAGGTCGATGCAGCCAAAATGATGGGTTTTTTTTTAAATGGTTAGGTCAGCGATAATACTCTAGAAATTTTTCACAATTTTCCATTTCAAATTGTGAGCTAATTTTTTATACACAAACTATTTGACCTTTTCGTTATATGTTTATCATGTTGATCTGGAGCTAGCTGTACCCAAGCTGGTTCAATTTAACTCGGCTTATTTGTGTGGCATAATGTCTTACGTTATCATTTTCCTATTAACCAATTCTTCCAGCATCGATATAAATTTGGTGCAGTAGAGAATAATCAGTATTGTTTGTTTGATCACATTTCCAAATGCTGTGATGAATGAACATCATTTATAGACCAAAATACTTTTAGCGAAATTTTTAATTTCGATTGTAACTTATGTCGTGAGTGCCAAATGAACACGGTTTTAATGATTAAACAAAAATTCAAACCTCTTTCGGTTATTGTAATGGAACACATCAATATTCATTTTGATTCCTTGCGTTGCCAGACAAGAAGAACAGATGATGTACGGCATTAATGATAGCTACCGACGGGTCATAAAATTTATTAAATAATTAATTATTATACTCTAACTGATATTTCAAGCTTGATTTTTAGTTATCAGTGGTCAAACAACTGTCTCATAGGTCTGTTATATTTTATATTTCATATTTGCATTGCATAGTTGTTCTGATCTGATTGTCCACAAAGTATATATAACTATATTAAGAACATATGTAGGATAACGAACTCTGTATTAACTTATGCAAGATTAATTTAGATCTTTTGATATTCAAGTTCATTTTTTTTAGAGTCCATAATTATGACCGCGTTCACTGCCACCGAAATATTGACTTTTTGTCGACTATTAGTCACTACCAAAAACTATTTTGCGTTCATTCTGCCAAATTTTGATAGTCAACTACATTTGACTACGATCAGGATGATAATCGATCGTAGTCGATTTAAGACAACTACACTACGGCAACGACTACGCTACCGGAGTGGCAGTGAAAGCACTCAATGTCTCTCTTAACATAACTAAAGTTTTCATATTGTTTGCAATCACACCTTTTGTTTTGTATTTTTCTATCTAAGGCCCAATCTACATCGAGATCTATACGCTACAAGCTACACCAAGCTCTATTTCAGCGTATTCCTATGAATGTAGTCAGTACATATATCTAGCTAGCTACACCATGTAGCTTGAAGCTCTCTATGTAGCAGTTTCTACCATTGAATAAATAACTAATAAGAAAGCGGGGTTTCGTGCGAATACAGTGTACGTGAGTAGGCAATTTAATGACAGCCAAACCCACGGAGCGGGGAGAGAAATGACAAGAGGGCTGGTGACTTATTTGAAAATTCTGCTGACAAGTCACTTAAATTATCATAGGCAACGCCCAGGAATATTGTCTGAAGATAAGGGGGCGCCAAAAATTTGTCTATTTTACATAGCAATTTGGATTATAAAAAATGTCCCCCTTCAAAATTTCACGGTTTCACTACTGCAATGACGAAACGAATACAAACACAGCACACTAATACATTTCGCCGAGTGGCTTAGGTTTTAACCTGATATGCCGTTTCCTTATTAGTTATTTATTCAATGGTTTCTACGGTACGCGTTATGTGCAAACTGAAATTTGTAACTTGAAGCTTGCAGCTTGTAGCGTGTAGTTTGGCTCTAATTAAAAATCTGCCAATGTAAATCCTGTAGCATCGAAATTTATAACAAAGAACATGTAAAAAAGCCGTAACACCTGTAAATCTCCCATAAGTTAAGCTAAATCTCAGTTTACCCAAAACAACAGATAGAAGTTCAGTTGAAGTTCAATAAAAGTTTATAAAAGCTTTTGGTTTCTAATGAAAACCGTAAAGAACAATCCCACCTATTTCTCTAATCTAACTTTGATAAGGGTTGATTTAATTGAAGATTACAAATAAAGAACAATCTAAGTCGAAATTTCGCATTTCTTTCTTTCTTTCTTTTTCCATGTAATTTCTAAAGAGGTGTGTTTATATGCTGCGAAAATGTACATGTTGCTTATCCCTGATAATGTATGCCTTCCAAGGACCATTATAATTTGTCCTTATTTGTACGGTTGCGTTGTTATCCTTCGGTTATAAGTATCTCGCAAATCTGTCTAGTTACAAATGGCGCTTTTCGTATATAAGTTTTATTAAAATAATCTGTCCATTGGGTTGAACATATTTTGCTGACATTTCAAAACACCAAAGAGCGAAGGCCTTTATCGAGAAGATTTTATGTAATCGTACCACTGGTCCGGTAATTCGATTGTAATATTCTGTGCTATAAGCTCCATGTTTTTGTCATATTCCATGTAACTTTGACCTCTTACAGGAAATGTCATTTTAATAGAATATATGCAGTAAAGAATGTAATAATCTTAGTCCCGTATATAATTTTTGTTCTGAGAATAGAATTTTCAATCTTCAAATAAAACGAAACTACCAAGACTAATTTAGTATTGGTGAAATAGTTCATTACCGTTGGAAGTTCAAGTGAACAAAATGAAAAAACTTCCGGAAGGCAAATATTTTTCATTTATCTATCCAGAAAAATAAGCAAAGGCAAAAATAAGTAACTCAAGAGCTTCTATCGCCGCCAACACTTAAAAGAAAATTATAGAAAATCTCAACCGTGGATTTTTCCAATATTGTGCAAAGTAACACATTTCTGCTTTTCAATGTGAAGTTCAGAGTGATTAGAAGTAATCTGCTGAAGTTCTTGTTAATAAAAATGAGAATATCTGCTTATTTAATCAAAAATAATTATGAGCAAGCGCAAGCACCTAATATTGTCTTGAAGTCCTCTTATGTGGCTAAGAAAGAAGCATTGCGATGAGCTTGTTAAAAACGCTTGCCTCTGCGGATATGGATAAATGTAAAAAAGCAATCAACTGGTGCGTGGAAAAGAAGCGCTAGGTAAGTGCTTCAGATGGTTTCTTGGAGTGCTCTTTTTCCCATTGGCTGAGGGGCCAAATGTTTCTTTAGTTTTTTATTTTCATCGAAATATGAAAAAGATATCTTGCCAGGTCTTAATTGGAAGTCACCATGGATTTTTTATTTTATTTTAATGGCAGTTTGAAATATTTTCCATAGGATTTATACAAAGTAGACGACTAAAGCTTTTTAATTATACCTCAAAAATCAAATTTTCGATCAGTGGACTTAGATTGTTCTTTGCCTGGTAGTCTTAATTGATAAAAGTTAATTTTCTTGCTGTTTACTTGCAACTACCTATTATTTCTTATGGTTAATTCAATGGATAACATAAATTGATCTTCACTGAGCTCCCGATTTATAATAACAAGAATATATTTGAAGAAAACCAACTTATATAAAGTTTACAGATGGGTTTTACTAATAACTCCCAACAATTTGGCTGCATCAACGTAATATAGTTGCTTTTATTTTTTGCGCTTATTTTTATATTTTGTATTTCTACACATATTATTTAAAGAATGTAATTCTTACTTGTTCGCCTAAATTTTAAATAAACTGGAACCATGAGTCTATATAAAGTCAAGTTAATTGCATTAAGTTTTAAGCTATTTCTCTCTTAAGTATAAGTTTTTGTGTATAATCAGATAGAAATGCAGATTTTATAAATAAATATCTTCATGTATAAAAAGGTAAAACTTACAATTAAAAAACAAAGAATGTACATAAATTATAGTTTGTACACAGGTGATTTCTCGTTTCCAAAGACAATAGAAAAGTAATGTAAAAAATAAATATTTAAATCAATTAAAATTGTAAAAAAAGAACCCACCACTTACATATTTATGAACCAACTAACCACTCCCACACCCAATTTAACCATACAATGAAAAAAGTTGGGAGTATGCAAAACAATAGAAACCTATAACTACATTAAGTCTGTTTCGATTGATTGCTCGGTGTAAGAGACTTGGAGTGTAAATCATCGTACAGATTTCAAATTTCTAGTCAACTCAGAACTCGGAGAGAGCTTATAAAAATTGTGGTAAGCATTCACTCGAATTTTGTACAATATGAATTTATTTTTTTATATGGATTATCTCTTTTTGTACATACATATATACATATATAATATATATATATATATATATACATTTTAAGGCTATTTAATTGTAAGGTTATACATGTATGTATTAAAAATTAACCAATGCGCATATTTCTTGGGCTATTTATAGCACTAACTTCCGCACATCGCATTTATCGATTTAATTTTTAATAGAAATAGATGCCAGAGAGGAGGTAGTGTAGCAAAAGCAAAACAAAATTCTTAAAATAAGTTTCAATTTTGTTGTTCTTGTAGAATTGTATCCAGTAGTGGCTGCAGGACTTTATGGAAGTTGTATTGTTAAAAAAAAAAAAAAATAATCGGAACTCTTTCATTCCAAAAAACAAAACAAAATAACAAATGTTATTTTATTGAAAATTTTTATTTTTATTCAGTATCAATATTTTTATTCTCCATTTTAAATAGCTTTTAACTTGTAAGCTCTGATTAGTTTCCATTCTTAAGGCTTTTTATGCAGAGTTATTGTAATAATCTAAATATAAAGCTCTATTAAGAAAAATTGGATATAGTTTTTTACATTAATGATTTTTTCCATTATTAAATCAACATTTTCTTCATTAGCAGTTTCATTGCTAATTAGGTACTGCTACCGCCTTGAATACATGCATCCTTAGAATATCAAACTAAAAGGAACCGTAATAACGTGTACTGTACTCATTAAATACATATACTCACCATGAGTCTACCAACCTCTTCAACTCTGATTGACGTCGATTGGAACGAATTCCAAGACAGACTGGCATCACTACCAAGCAAATCTCCCAACCGACAGTAGAAATCTCTCAAATTCGGATGTAGACTCCCAAATTAAGATAATTTATCAGTTACATTCAAAGGAATATAGACCACTTCTCACGAATAACCCCGGTAATGAATGACCAATTCAAGAATCATCCCCCAAGTCATCAGATCTATACAAATATAGGCAAAAACTAAGTCTGTTCTAGAAAGCCGACACTCCAAAATCATAACCAACAGCGAAGAGCTTCTGCCTCAGAGACCCAGCCTTCTCTTTTGCAGTAAATAGGTGTGTTAGCACATTTCTTTGTGATAACGAATCCATACCACAAACTTGCTGTGAACAACGCAGCAATCTACCTCTACAGATCTACGTTTTAACTAAGACAATAAATAGCAAAAAATCGAGCGATCCTGATAAACTTTCAAATTCAATTATCAAAAAGCTACCTCCTATAGTACTCGACTTCCGTGTAACAATTTTTAACAATTGTATAATGTATAAATAATTGTTACTCCCCGGAAAAATGGAAAATCTCACGAATCAACCCCATCAAAAAAGAATAAATTTCCTCGAAAGACATTAAGGAGGTTAGACCAATCTCCCTCATTTCAAACTTGGGCAAACTTTTTGAAAAAGTTATTCTGTAACAAGTCACAATTAACTGTGAAGAAAAGCACATCCACCAAGAACTTCAATACGGCTGCAAGCCTAAATATTCTACATTCCACCCTTTTCTAAAATACCATACGGATGCTAACAGAGCATTAAACAGAAACGAATGCATGGTCGACGTTGAAAGGAAGAAGAACCAACAACATCACTTGAGTTGAACAAGCTCCAAACCAAACATCTAAAAGAAGAAAAGAGAAGATGTTGAATCGAACTGAGGGCCAAATAGAAGCCCCAAGGTCCTAAATAAGATAATCCGTAGGATTCGAAAAATCATTAATTATATCCAAATAAGGAAGACAGCAGAGAATTTGAAAGACGCAAACGCACTTGACTTGACTTGTCTACTGTACTCACTGTAATGATCACACATTAAGCTACACCTAATTCTGATAACAAATTCATTTATGTCAAGTGGCCTCCCTCATAAAAAAGGAGTCTCAAAGAAAAACAATAATCTGGATCAAAGGGAAGGGTTATGGGAAAGACATCCGACCGCAATGGAGGACAACTTGGAACACCCCGTTGTATCGTGCTAATGACATTAACAAGACCTCGATCATGGGAGAAATGATTAGTTGCAAGATTCGAGATAATTTGAGCCTGACAATGGGGATTTCGAAGTTTGAATTGGATTTCGGTTTTCAGTGGATTCGGACGATGTGATTCGCTTAAAAAGTCAAAATTAAAATTGACTATCAGAACCAGCTTAATACAAGCTCGATGTAGTGACTAATAAATAAACAATCAACAATTAACACTTTTCATCACTTATTCGGTGTTAATAGCAACTATCACGGGAAGAGATTTTGCTAAGTATCAAGTATCAGTTACATCGACAATTATGCGACGTTTTTCAAGCTAGTGCATATTCAAAAGCTTCAAGCGATCCTCATAAGATGGAAGAATCAATGAATTATTCTAGGGTAGGTGACTAAGAGCAAAGCGCAGAAAGTTCCGCCGAGGAGAACAGACCATCTGGCTAGCGTATTCAAGAAGAGGTCTAATAAAGCAAGTGTAGAAATAGAATGTTATGGTGGGATTCGAGAACTCTCGGGACCAACGTTTTATAAAGCCCAGAACAGAGCTTCTCTTTGATACAATGTAGTTTATGTGGGAGATAAATTCAATCTTTAGTCAAATTTGACACCCAAATCACAGACAACACTCACACGGCGAATCGAGGAATCCGAGAACATATAATCATCGCTGATTGGTTTCTGATTCCTATGAAAAGTCATAACCTCACATTTGTCGATGTTGAGAGTCAAATTATTGTTTTTGTACCAAACGTAAAATTTGTGAAGGTCACCTTGTATCGGTTCACAATCATTAAAAGATTTAATCTAAACTAAAAGTTTAATGTCACCAGCATAAATCAAGACTTTGTAGTGTCTGACAACAGAGACAATGTTGAATAAAAAACAGCGGGCCCAACAGACTAACTTCAGGAGGTACACCGGACGAAGCCTTCAAGATTTGATATGATTGTATCTAAATAAGACTCCATCCATTCAAGAACTGTTAGAGGAAGCCCATACTTTCCCATTTTAAGCAGTATCACGGAGTGAGATAATTTGTCGAAGGCTTTACTAAAGTCTGTATAAATATAATCTGTCTAGTAACGTTTTGTAAGCGCCCCAATGGTATCCGAGACAAATTCCAACCAGTTAGTGGTTGTAGCTCGAAATAAACCCATGTTGGTTTGAAGAGAGCAAATTCATACAAAAAGAGTAGATAGCTGAGAGTAAATGATAGATTCGAATAAATTATTCATGTAAGTTAATTTTGAAATAATCCTATAATTAGAGATTTAATTTTTAGTATCTTTTTTGTCCATAGCTGAGGGAAACAACTACAATCGAGCGATTTTTGAAAAATAATACTTAGAGGAGGCAGGCAAGCCAGCGCGACTTAAAGAAGGCTGGAGTAATCCCATCAGGACCCATTGTGAAATCATTAGATCAAGTGTATCCTCTTGTGCAATTGTAAGGATTATATTAGATTAGATTTGTGAAGGGGTGTATAGGCGTTAGCCTCGCAATCACTGCGACCTGAAAGATCTATTGTGAGTCCCCGTTGAATTTACTCCATTTCTAGGTTCAGACTGTTAATAAAGTCTAGAACCATTCTGCGATTGAGGTTCCATACGTAACTTGCTGGAGGAAAAGCATGTTCAAGGTGAAGTAATCTCCGCCTGGCTAATGCTTCGCAGTTGCAGAGCAAGTGCTCCGAGGATTCGTGAGCATCCTGAAAGTAGCGGCAGGATGAAGTCTCAGTCAAACTGAGCTTATTTAGGTGATAATTGTAAGGATAGTGAATGAAACGTTATGAGAATCGTTCATATAACTGAAGTTGTTATTTCGAGGAAGGAAATTTGACGAAGAAAATGCATTGCCAAAAATGAAGCAAACATATTGCAAATTTCAGACGATTCATTACTAGCAGAATCCTTGTAACTCATGATACTATCCCAATACCATGAGGAACGAGGATTCAGCTAATGATGAATATGCAATATATTTGCTTCATTTTTTGGCAATGCATTTTCTTCGTTAATTTTTTTTGTCATTAAATAATTATGCGTGCGAAATAATTGAATATAATCATAAAGTGAAGATGAAACTTCTTTGAACTCATTATAGGATATGAGGAAGTTTTTATGACAGATAATGTTTTTGTCCCTCATATAACTTTTCCACAATTTATTCTTTCTATTTTTAAGACGATTTAGCTCTTTATTGAACCATGGAGGAGAACCGCTGTTGCTTGCGGGGTACATGAAAGGAAAATAAATCTAAAAGAGTTATATAAAATTTAGAAACGTCCTCGTCAAACTATTATACTTTATTGTATTAAAAGTCGTTTGCTGTTTAACATTGATTTTAATGCTTAAAAATCTTAAAAAGTTTATAGTGTTAATTTTTTTTTTTTTTAGTTCGCCAAGATATTAAATAAAATAAAAGAAAACCCAAAATAAAATAAATAGAGCATTTGACTGAACCAACCTAAACTCCTCCTAACTGGCTCTTCTCCTAGGAAAGCACGGCTGGCAGCATTATAACATCTAAATCTTAATTCATATGAGATCTGCAAAGGGCAATGGGGTCTATATTTTACCCTTGTCCATTTCTAAGTAAATGTCCGAAGATCATTTGATAATTTGTTACCAAAGGCATTTTTTTTCAGCAAGGTTCCACAGCATACATAATGAACAATTCAGTTAAACAGTGAATCCCGTCGCTTGTTTTATCGAAAGTTAGACAGATACTGATTTCATTATGACTCGGCGAGACAATTTTCTACAGATGCGAAATAAAATTATTCAAACAAACCCGTGTGTCTGTGATGGACTTTTGACTTGTACATTTGATACAAAATATAATTAGTTACTTACAGCATTGCTATATAAATATGTACATAAAACAACCTGCAAAAGTCCCAAGAAGAGGATACAGTCAAATTGATAAGGTTATGATTGACTGACAATTTCAAATTTGATAAAGATCAAATCTTTTATGGGAGCAGACTGCAATTTAAATTATTTTCTGGTTGGATTACGTTTCCGATTGTGTTTTGCTTCTACTTTTGTACAATAAAAAGCAGCAACATTGAAAATCGAACGGTTTTCAACAGCTTACCATCGAAATATCGAGGGCCGCATTTACAATAAGGCACATTAGGCGCAAGCTGGGGTTTCACTTTCTATGGGGCCACATTTAAAAACCTCACTCCTCACAAACAACAACATAAAAAAACGCCGTATTATTGTTGCAAAATAAAATACGTTTTAATGCTAAAATTATACCAAAGAAACATAAAGACATACAGAACTTGCATGAGGAGTGTGATTTTCTTCTTGGGTTCTCGGTCGGAGACCCCCTAGGCCCAGCACCAGGGTAGTACAAGCATCAGATGAGATCGCGATGGCTGGCCGAGGCAAATGTAACTTACTATAATGACGCGGCAGTGCAAACGAATCAGTGGTGAAGTGATGCTGAGAGCTGAGTATTTTGTTCTCTCCTTTGTGCTACGATTTTCTTACAAGCGGCATAATACGGGCTGTGTGAATACTTCAGTCAAAGTTTACCTAATAATAAGTTAAGAAGCTGTAGAGCAAAATGGGCAAATTTCTGGTGTTTTTTAGAATGAAACAACTAATTTCATATACTTACGTCTTTTGCATGAATGGGGGAAAAGAACTTGTCTATGCACTACTGTAGTGCAACTGAGACAACGAGTTAAAAACAAAAATCGAGAGAACGTAGGATTACCCGAACGACAAAATCTTATTAAATCCCTCAAAATCGTTTCAACCTATTCATAATAATGTACTTCGGGCCACACTACCTCCCATTTTTAAGAAAAAGATAAATTTCGCTTTGGCCCAGATGCTGAAAGGAGATGTAAAATTCCTCTCAAATGAAATTCTCATTTTTCCCGAAAATATCAGAGAATTCAGCATGAGTTCTCCCACTTAATCTCTTCATAGCAAAACGAATGTAAACAGAAACACGTGCTGTTCAAATATCATAGGATTAGAGCAACAACATGTGTCCTTCTAGTCCTTTTACAACATTATTTCTTTTGGCAAGGCAACAACCGACGTCTAATATGTGCTTTAACTAACAAAATTTTTAAACAAATATCATTTCAACCGCGAAAGCTACGATTTTCCCACAAAAATACAGTGGCATAACTGACCTGTGTTATGTCTCAATTGAGATCAATTGCTCAGAAATTTTTAGTAGTATTAATCAAAATTTTCGGCCATTTTTGTCGATCTAAGGAACCGAGCTGAAAATTATTGGAAAACAATTTTTGAGTATGAACGATGTTTGCTAACAATTTATATTTTTCATACGAACGAATCAAAAAGAATTACTGGGATAAAATATTGAAATTGAAAAATCTCTATAATGTACAGTCATACTAGCCTAATACAATAAAGTTTAGTTTAATTAATTCGTTTTTATTTCATTTGTGAAAGGTTTTTTGATATACATATTTATTTCAAAACTTCATTGTTTCAGTTCAAAAATGATGTTTTATTGTAAATTTGATATCAAATTCCGTATTCGATTGTAAGTATACATGATAATCCAACAACTATATAAATAAGGAATTGAATTTGGTCTTCGGTTTTGTTTTGTAAATTAAATTCACCCTATCGCAAATCATATTCACCCTTTTGCAAATCAAGTACTTTTACATCAAATAATGTTAATAACATAGTAAGAAATCAAAAATTTTGTTAAATTCATACAATGAAGGTATGTATGAAACAGTGTGCAGATAATTCAATAATAATAATAATAATAAAAATTCAATATACATTTAACCTAGTATATAGCGGTTCTCCTGCAGCAGCAGCAGCTGATAACTCAACACACATAGTCTTATAATAATTATAACAATTTGTAGACGTAACAATTCCAACAAAGTTATTAACTACATCTACCAAATTTTCACGATATAAAGGATCAACTAACATAATATTTCTCGCATTAAACTTGATTTTGGAAAAGACTTCTTCGATAGGGTTCAGCATTGGAGAATATGGCGGTAAAAAAGTATAGGGTGCCTTGTCTAAACAACAAAATAACGCATTTGATATATTTTGTGGATACTTGCGTTGTCCAAAATCAGCCATACTTCTTCCTGTCTATTGTCTTCCAATATTTGAGTTGTCTGTAGACTGCTGAATTACTTCATCCCATACTATTCCCCGTATATTAGTTTTCGATCGTGCTTTTTTTATATTGAATTAGTATACCTTCTTCAACAATATACAACAAAAAATCAACAACTTACACAAATCGATCAACAAATTTGAATTAAATTCAATATTTATTTCAAATATAATTCAAAGCGTATTTCAAATTAAATCAACAATTTTTAAATTTAATTCGCGAAGCAAGTCTTGCGTGCAGGAATATTCTACAAGGAATCAGACTAGATATTTCATTAGAACATTGGCCATGTATGTAGCGATAAAGGAGCGAAAGGCATCCTCCAATATTGCGGCGAGGCTCGAGCGAGCCGATATGACACTTCGCCAATGAGCTTGTAAGCTCTCTTTTGGACAATATCTAATGAAGCTAAGGCTGTGCGACCAGCCCCGGCCCGTACATACATATATGGGAATTGTTTTCCATTCTAGATCTGATGTAAGACTTGTAGAGGAGCGCTAGATTTAATGAGCTGAAATATTTCTTACACCTTTTCAGAAATCCAAGACATTTCGATCCTTCTTTGGCAACAGAGAAGATGTGATCAATTAATGCCAATAATGCTTTGTGACTGTGAATCAGAAATTAATACTCCATCCATTTAATGAGATGAAGCAGCTTTGGGTCTTTTAGATGCATTGAATTCGACGTAATTCCCTTTGCCCCAAAGGAGCATATTATCAAAATCGTTATTCAATGATCTAATAATGCAATTTCGTTTAACACATACGGAATTCCCTCAGGAGTCCGCAAAAGTGCCAAAGGAGTAAGCGAAATCAAGGCTACTGTCTTCAGCGAAACTATTAATGGGATTGAAAGTAAGGGAAAGCAGATCATTAATAAAAATTAAAAAGAAGCACGGAGTGATGTAACACTATTTAATACAACCCATATTTGGGGATAAGTTAAAAATTTTCAATCAATAGTAAAAGAGGAAGGGAGAGACGTAGCTTATAACACCTAGAAATATTGAATTGAATTCCCACGCATAATGAAATTTGTTATAATAATTTTTGCTGTCCGACGAACTATTCTAGAAATATGAGCGAAAAACCACTTCAAAAATAAATTTTGCACAGATGGATGACCATACGAAATTACATACGGGCATTCATCTATAGGGTATTATAAGAACTGGTCTTGGATCAATTTTAGCGTTTTTACTTGTTTTTATTTAGTTATTTAGTATCAAAGGCCTTTGATATATTAGACTCACCAAATTTGTGAAGACTACGGTTCGAACGCTCCGCAAGCAAAGTTAGTAAATCTCCAGATGAGCGTCCAGCTCGGAAACCATATTGGGGATCATTGATATGTTGATTAGTTTCTAGATACTTCATTAATTTGGAGTTAATGATAGAATCAAAAACCTCTGAAAGAATCGCAGCGATTGCAATTGGTCGATAATTTGAGGGATTACTACCCTCTCCTTTCTTGGGAATAGGCTGAACGTGAGCTAGTTTCCAAGTAGTTGGGAATTTTCCTGTCGAATAAGACAAGTAGAATAGTTTGCGCAGAGGTTTAGCCAAGGATGAGGAACAGCCTTTAATTAACAGACGTTGATTCCCTTAAGGACCTTAAACACATCTCTTGTACGGATATGTATTGGCTCTTGTACACATCCACACGGGGATGCAAAACAGGTGTCTGTGAAGTTGGTGGTAGACGAGAATTTAAAGCAAATCCAGCAACTAAAATATTAGCTTTATCCACTGACATGTATATAAATGGACTGCTCGTTGAATCAAAAGTGCATGAAAATAAATGGCACCTCTATCATATTCCTGTCTCTTTCCGTGAGAGCATACTTTCCTACAGAACTGCAACGATTGGGAACGAGAAATTGCTTGAGGTTCAGCGGTATTTCCAGAACTGGCAACTTGGTAATCAAAACTTTCTTACCAAAACAGACTTGTAAAAAATACTTCCTTCGACTCATAATTAGAATTTAACAATACAAATAGTCCCAAATACTTTTGTAGTAAATTTGGAAAATTCCACTGACATGCATATAAGTAAATCAACAAATAATTTAAATATAGCGCCAAGTTTACTACTACTTCAGTATTATTAAGTAGTAAAGATATAATAGACGGTTTTGACCAGGGATCAGAAACCTTTGCTGAAACAGAAATCCATATGTGTGCTAGTCCGATTCTCAAAAATGTTTTATATCAATTCTTATGGGAAAGTGACTAGACATTGATTTCATATATGTATGCCATAAAGCCTAAACTGCTATTCACACAGGAAAATAGTCTTGCAGGAATTTTAAGCTTGGTTCCTTACCTTCCCAAAGACTACACTTCTAATATATCTTACTTAAGAAAATAGAAAAATAGTTTTGATTAAAAAGTAACTTTACCATTTTACGCTCGAAAACTCTCAGCTGAGTAATAGTTGTGATAGTGTATGTGCGGGCCGTAGACCGTCCGATCCGAATCTGTAGGCAGGTTGTTTCCAATTCATCGGACCACGGCACATTCATATATGCAATTTTTATTCAGTTGAGAGCCTTTCGGACACCTGAGGCAAACTGAGCAAACTTGCCTTTTCCGATACTTATTTTAATGAATGCGTAATCAATCGTATTCATTTGGTTAAGATAAAGTTTTATACCCTAGATGAAATCATAGGATATACTAAGTTTGTCATTCCGTTTGTATCGTATAGAAATAATGATGGTAAAGCAAAATGGATTGGACACCCACGCATAAAATTAAAAGTTATTTTGATTTTTGCATGTCCGAGTATACTTAAAGAGCTGAAATTTTGTTAAGTTCGAAAATGAGACAAATCGGGCAACTCCTTCGTGGGGTTGCCATACAAAAATTTCGTTTTCCACTATACATTTGAACACTGCCTGAGAACGCGTCGACGTAGAGTGCTGAAATTGGGTACATGGTGTTTTCATAATAATAGCAAATAAAATTTCAAAAATGGAATAAATCGGGCAACTCCTTGGTGTTGCCATATAAAAATTTAGGTTTTATACGGATACTGGGAAAATGATCAGTCCTAGAAGTTTTTATTGTACTAAAACTACTTCAGAATATGAAATTCTTTAAAATTCGTTAGGTATAATAATTTTTTCTGTCCGATGAACCGTTCTAGAAGTATATGCGAAAAACCACTACAAAAATCAAAATTGTTCAAATGTGTGATCAAGCGAAATTTCATACGGGCATTCATCTAGCTGGGATATCATAATAATTGGTCTTGGACCAATTCTAGCTTTTTTACTTATTGTAAATAATTTTGTTAAGATATAAAAATTTTATTACGGTTGGGCAGATAAGAAAGTAAGCTTAAGATTATCAAAAGACAATATTTCTATATGAATAGTAGTTTAGGGCTCAGAAACTAGTCAAAACAAACTATTGTCAGTTTTACGTAAGAACACTACAAACATTTTAGAATCCTAGGATTAAGTGGGCTTCGCATGCAGTAGTGAGGGAGATTGTTTCATGACTTGGGAAGTATTTCTCAAGGGCTTTGGCGGATATCATTAACGACAGCCTCGATGTTGTCTCACTCAATCTGAGATTGCCAGATTTTTATACTCCACATGACATCAATTTTGAATATATGTATGTACATATGTAGCAAATGCAAGGCGGCTATTTACTTTATAATATTGGTGTTAGTAGAATAACAAATACGTTGATCTTTATCTAGAAGAAATATTGAATTAAATTTAAAAATTGTTGATCAATTTGTGCAAGTTATTGATATTTTGTTGAATATTGTTGAAGTATTCTGAAATCTGTTGAAAAGAAATCAAATTAGTTGAATTCAATATAGAAAGTGTATATTTTCATAGTCGTACATACCTTCCTTTGATTGTTTTTGATTTCTTACTTGGTATGTAATTAACATTATTTGATGTTTTTTTTAAAATATAATTATGTAAAGGTACTTGATTTACAATAGGGTGAATTTGATTTGCAAAAGGGTGAATTTAATTTGCATAAGGGTGGATTTGATTTGCAAAGGGTGAATTTAATGTGAAAAACCTGTATTATATGTTTTTTGTGTTATCCGCAGGACGTGAGTCATTTATAGAATTCGGGTTCGATTCTTGACGACTTCTATTAATGATTACCAAATGGTAAAATATTAATGCATAGTTTGCCGCTCCGTCCGCAGACAAAACATATAAGAAAATCTATATATAATGCCGGATCACTTTTTCAAAGCTCTTTAACTTTATATTCGACCAAAGAAAGCTATCAGTAATGTTGCGAAGAATTTATGTAGCATAATACAGTAGAGAATGAGATAGAAAGAATGTATAGAGCTTTCTATTGCGGGGCCATTAGGTGGTTTTAATTCGGACCCCGTTTTTTTAGGTTTTCATATCAAGATGTACGTTATCTCAGCCCTGTCTGTACATACATACATTTAATAATATATATTTTTTATTCTAAGATAATACACAGTATTCTGCATATTCTATTCATGCGTAGTTGGAGAAAAGTTTGAATGTTTATAAAAAATTTGAAACGCTTTAAACGAGATTGAAAATTTTCGTTGGATATGACTCGCAGATTCATTTTTGTCAATTATGCACGAATTGTAAATTATAATTGCTCAACGACAATAGCGGTCTGCGGCTTCATGGATGAAAGTGCTTGTTTGGCTGTGAGGTTGACAAGTCTGGGATCGTCATGGATGACAGTGTGGTTGGCTAGGACTTAAAAAATGTCAAGTTAACCACTCTGGCCATCGTAAGGTGGGTCCTTGGCAGTTGTCTTTGGATCAAAAAGCCACCGGTAAACCAACGAAAATTTACTTTCCCTGTGTAATGGTATCAATGAGGCGACTTCGACCGTGATCTTTTGCTCCTCGTATGAAACCATTTTTTTTTCTTCTAGCTAACCAACCGTTGGTCTATTTTGTTTTTTGCATTCTGCCCTGTCCGTCCGTCTGCACGATATATCTGAAGAAGGTATTAACTTGAGAACTGATTTTTTTGTAGATGAAAGTCTTCTCAGGAGGTTACCGTCGAGAGGCATGAAAAATGCATGAACTTTTGTAAATTTTTTTTTACATAAGATAAATACTTTTAGAAATAGGTTTTAACGTATTTTATTCTTATATTAATGGAGAGTAAATTCCAGTTTTATTTATAAAAAAAATAAAATCCAAAATGGCGGCTCCAGGCTCCCATCAAACAAAACCGTGCACGGCTTGTTTTGGTCTGCACTGGGCGCTCCACAGTTCACCCAGTTCATCCGAAACAAATTGGGTTGAAAATGATTAAACTAGATAAAACTTGAGGGGCCTTACCGGTTTTCGTCTTCAAAAATACCTAATAATAAAATGCCAGCCGTTTGAAAAAAACAAAAACACATTTTTTGGCCGTTTTATTTTTACTTCAACGGACGGAAAAACTATTTCTAAATAAATTTTTGACAAAAATCGCTTGTTGATGGCCCCGCAAATTGAATTTCCTTTCAATTGCGCAGAGATTCATGTGAATCGGTTCATCCGTTGAGGCTTTAGAGCGCCCCGCGCGCTGAAAAATGTTGTTGCCAGAAAAACTGATATAAAGTTTAACGTTATAAAAATGTTTTGACAGCTTACTTCAGCCTGAGACAACTAGATAAGAAAATCTCCATATAAACCCGGATCACTTTTTGAAAGCTTTTTAACTTTTTATTCAACCAAAGAAAGCTAACATTGCGAAGAATTTATGTGGCATACTACAGCAAGAGAGAGAGAGTGTGTAGAGCTTTCTATTAGAGGGCCATTAGCTCGTTTTGGTTGAACCGCGTTTTTGTGAGGTTTTGCACATCTAGATGTAAGTTGTATCAGCTTCAGCTATTCCAGCACCAAGGTATATAGAATACAACCACGTTCCGCCATTAGTGTCGAAATATTGCGAAAATGTATAGGAAAGTACAGTACAGAGAACACAATACTCTCTCTCCTCTCTCTGTCATTCATATAAAAATGTATAAACATTAGTCACAGGCTAGCAGCTGCACTGTGTCAACATTTTAATGGGAATAGCTTGTCTTCTATATACCTTATTCCAGCACCATACAGAGGCCCTTCTTATTCCTCCAAGAACTGATTGATTGTGTTGAATCTGTAGGTTAACGGCTTCCGGAAATTTATGAGGGCTCCTCAGGTAGCGAGAAAAAGTCTCCCCAGCAAGCGCGCTCCGAGGGGCTCAGCTGTTTTACAGCTGGCGGACGGTTCCGCTTTCAACAGGCTGTGAATTTTAAAATACTTTAGATATGAAAATATCCTTTCACCCACGGGTTCTAAACACTTTAAAGATGGTAACTATGTAAAAAAAATCGACGTTTTCATCGTCATGAACGGTAACCTTCCCTTAAGTTTAAAGAAAGAAACACAATGCCATCCAGCGCAGCGCTGCAGCATTGTACGCATTGTGAAGCACATTGAAAACAGTGCAGTGCTTTGACAATCATTTTTTGAAATAAAAATTTTTATATTGTGGATTTATTATATTGAGAAAAACTTACCAATTTTTCTTCTAATGTCATTTCAAAATTGAACACTTCCTCTATTCTGTGGTATTTAACAAATGGCAACTGATCAGTGTGCTCTGTTTTAGAAATCCTAAACGATAGATGCAGTGTATGTGAATTGCAACATGGTTTTACATGGGCTGCGAGACTTATTCAGTTTAAGTTTATCCACTTTTCAATTCCCTAAAAAAATTTGTTTTTCGTTCACTATAATCTCTCACGCTATTTGAAAAAAAACAAAAAAAAAACTAGCTTTTTCTCAAGCAAACGATAATAAATTTTCATTTTCAGCAGAAGAATACACACCTAGAATTAGAGCTTATCACGTAGAAGGAACACTGTGCCTATCCATATCAAAACTAGTGATGTCCTTCTGTATTCTCGTCTCTCTCATATTCCTGATTGCTGTCAGCCATCGTCGCCATTTGCTGCTGTCTATCTATGATCTCAAGACAACTCTAGGCCAAATAGAGCTGATAGCACCAGCATGTTTTCGACAAGGTATAACCAATCTACATATCACCACAGTGATTTTTTTGTAAACATTTTTTAATTTTCGATTTTTATATTTTACAGCAGCGAATCACATTCACGCTTCGGAGGCAAGCTTCTGATTATTCCATATCCTGGTGGATCTTTACCCTATGGAAGGGTGTACTGATGTCGTTGGTGGGCTCCCTGTCACAATAAATGAAAAAATTTAGCATAAAGAAACTTAACTTCCACACCCTCCAAAAGACTGATATTTTTTACCGTTTTACGTTTCCTTCCATAGATATAGTACTATTTCAGAATTTACGTTGAATCTTTCCTTCTTGAGCTTTTATCTTTAGTCTTATACTATAAGACAGGTGCTGGAGTATTTCTTCTGAGTTTCTGGTGAAGGTTCTTCCTTGTAGTGTGCGTTTACCATCCGAAGTCATTTTTCAAACTTGAGTGTAAAATTTGTCATTTTGTAATAACAATTAAATTGCAATAAGAAAACAAATTTTACAAAAACTGTAGTTTTGTGTGCTGGCACCTTGAAATTTGAGCAACTAGCACTAATCCGCCAAGTTGCTAAATGAAATCAATCTAGAAATTTTGTTAAAAATATTATACAAATAACTACTTTTTGTCACAGATCTTGCTCCCCTATTCGAAGTGAATAAGAATAGAACAACGTTAAAAGAATTTTTTCATACACCATTAGCTGCTCGTGTTTCGGCTGTATTCTGAAGATAAGTTGTTGATTAATTTTTAATTAATTTTTTTGATTTCTTCACTTCTCAAATTCTAGAAAACAAACAGAAAAATCATTGACGTTGGGGCCTTTGACATCGACTGGAAATCTGAGAAATTTGCTAAGTGGGGACAGAATTTCTGAAAAAAAAAAAAAATAATATTTCCTTATTCTGGGGAACCGCGTAAAGATTTGAAAATAATAATATATTCACGATCCTTGAACTAGCTACGAAAGCCCCTGACATGTATATAAAAGGACTGACCGATCTCCTGTTTCATGTGGCACCAGTTTTGATTTCAGAAAGTATGCTCTCACTGTCAATGCTACTAACTGTCGTAAACTGGCGTCATATTTAAATTACAAATTTGGGAATTTACTTATATGCATGTCAGTGGGATTTACCGAATTTAAGTATCACAAGTATTTGGAACTATTTGTATTGTTAAATTTTAATTATGAGCCGAAGGAAGTGTTTTTCACAAGGCTATTTTGGTAGAAAAATTTTGATTACCAAGTTGTCAGTTCTGGAAATACCGCTGAACTTCAAACAATTTCTCGTTCCTAATCCTAACAGTTCAGTGGGAAAATATGCTCTCACGGAAAGAGAAAGGAATATGAAAGTGGTGCCATTTGCTTTCATGCATTTTTGGGTCAACGTGCAATCCATTTATGTGACATTTCTCCCAAGCAAAAATTTTACTTTTGGTTGAATTTATTCACTTGACTTGAAATTTTCTTAAAATTTACCTGAAATTGTCCAAACATCATTTTCATAACTCAGAGACTAAAATTTCATGAATTTTTTCAAGTAATTTGAACAAAAATTGTGTGTTTTATTATTACCTTCAAAAATCAACTGGGCTAAGAACGATAGTTTCAAAATTCTAGTTTCCGCACTTATACCTGTGATACACATGGGGTAAATTTAACCAGCTAATTAAATAAACCTACTTTAACTCCGTGTGTATCACCAAATACCCCAAAAAGTAAGCGAGTAATATCTTTATTATTCTTTATATCCTCAAAAATAAATGGGTAATTTCAATTACCTGATAGTAGAAATATAAAATTTGTGTGAGCACATATTCAGCGATAGATAGTGACAACCTAAAACCAAAGCGGAAATGAATAGTGACAATTCGAAAATTTTCATCTGCATCGCCTGCTGACGCTAAACGTCAAGCATGCGCATTATCATAAACATTACGTTCTCTCTTTCTACGTTCAAAAAGAGTAAGCATCAATTTTCATTCAAGAGAAAATTTTATACTTATGCAATATTTTTTTGAACTTCGTTTATTTCATGGCCGAAAAAATCGGTATGGAAATTGGAATGTTCTGCCAATTCTGGAAAATATCTACACAAGAACTTCAAACTGTGGACTGTAAATGCGAGATATTCCACATATTCGTGCCACCATTCATTACTATAGGCCTAACCACAATGTGCATAAGCTTGCATATGCAAGCCTTGAAAATATCAGGAATGCTTCCTTATGCATCACTAACATTGTATAGTATTTACACAAACTGTCAAATTTGCTTATGCAAAGTACGATCATGAGCGTACAGACAGAAGTTGACGAAAGGAATTAAAACTTGACGAACGGCTTCTTATTCCTATTGTGGGTTGTTATTATGAAAAGCAATTGATCGTGCCTTTAATTATGCTAGCATATTTATGCACAATGTGGTTAGGCTACTTCTTGTGGGAGGAACCGAGGACACTTAATTAATTTCATTAACCTGTTCTCTAGCGCCAGATCTGACACATGCCGTTCACAGATGCGAAATTTGCTGCTATTCATTCCTGACATGTCAGAAAGAAATAATTGTTTAACCAAGAATATGTACCAAGAGTATGTTAGATTAAAGAGGAAATTAGAGGCCCTTAAATAGAGTAATATTTTAGGAACAAGAAATATAATTCATTAACAGAGTAAAATTTAGAAATTGTATACCCTGAGAGACCGGTATGCAACAACAAAAGAAAATTCCAGTTCGACAGTAGACATCAGAGGAAGTAACTTTAAACCAAAACGAGTAATGAGCTACATAATGTAACTCTGTCATTGCAAGCAAAATAAGATAAATTAAACCAATAAACTTCTGATCATAGCATTTAAATGCTCCGAATTCTTCAAGAACAAGGCGATAGACTACTGCTATATATGAAAGAGGTCTAGAATCACTTAAAGGCAAAAATCTTAGCTAAATCCACATTATTCTTAGTTTCATGTATGTATAATAAAGTTTCATGGAGAGGTGGCTATACCACATATAGTTGATGCAAATACAGAAAAGAGTTTCATTTTTCAATTTTAATAGTTATAAAAAATTACAAAATTTAAGTTATTGATTTATAAGATTTTATTATACATTTACATACAGTTCATTCGATTTATGAAATTTATAGTCCCAAAATTGTTTACATATTTAAAATAATAAAGGCAACAAAGTCAACGAGATAAGCATTTTTTTGATTCAGACAAAAAACGTGTTGTTATATTAAGATGTGACAGAATTTTCTTTTATGAACCTACCAAACTATTCGAGAAGCGAAATTAAAGTTAATTTAATTTTAAATTCATTAGCCACAAGCTGAAAAATTCTCCCCTGCAAACAAAACAGTCAGTCAAAAGCAGTGAAAATTGCTGTTCTAATTTGTCAAAAAGTAAGGAATAATACTTTTCTAGCAATTAAACATCACAATAATATAAAAAATAAAATTTGAAGAAATAAGATCTACACATAATTCTAGACTAGAAAAATGATGGAAATAATTGGTTCTAACTTTTACTTCCACTGCTTTTGTCTGGTAGCAGCGAAACAACCTGCTGCAATCTAGCTGCTATAAACTAAAAAAGAAAGTCGATTCACCATTCCTCATTAAAACTACAACAATTGATGCGACACTGTAGCATGAAAAAAAATATTAAGAGAAATGTGAGTTCTCTGGTTATAATCACTTTAATCGGAATAACAGATGGTTCGAATGTTTTTTGCTACGTTTACCTACGTAAAAAAAAGTGGAACACTTTTCAATTCTTCAACAAATGTTAAAATATTTTGTTAGACAAGCTTTTATTACAATTTGTCAAAATATATTAGTTGAATTGGACATAGTTTAGGAAATAATAGGGTTGATAGCTACGACATTATGGTGATTTAGGGGCTGTCCAAATCTAATTCTTCGGCACGTAATAACATCTAGTGACGTAATACAGAATAAAGCTCTAACTAAATCTATGTTTATGGCACCGAGCATTGCTACTTTGTATAACAAAAAGCTTGATCGCCGAGTATGTTTGTTTGCTGTTGGGAAATCAAGCTAAAGAAACGAATTCGGACAGGCTAGCTTCGTCTTGAGCTTGATGGCAAAATGGCTAACGCTAATAAAATGAAGCATAAATATTGCGCCAGAATTTTGCCGTTTTATTATTTTTTTTAAATAAAATTATTAGGCTCTTAATAAAACAGCAGTCATAATTTGTAACTATAATAAAGTTGTTCCTTTTTAATTTGCATTATAGCTTATCGAGTTCGACTGCTATTATGATTGTCAATAGTTATGACTGCTTTGTGAATAAAACTCAAAAAGTTTTCATTTCACGGACAAGAAAGCTTGTTATCTAGTTGATTAATGCACGGGGCAAGAAAAACAAACATCATGTAAAACAGCACAAGCTCTTAATAAAACGTTAAATATCAAGCTAAGCACATGAATTGCTACAGATTGGATTTGTCTTCATCTAATCCTTATAATAGCTGAGCTTGTTGTATTACGTCACTAACTGTTATAACAAGACGAAGTCGAAAACGAGGACTTGGATTCGGATATTCTCTTAGTCCCCATTCGATCCACACACGTTGTTTTCTTGGGATAAAAGTGACCGATGTACCCAACCATTGAATAAATAACTAACAAGGAAGCGGGATATCGAGCGAATACAGTGTACGTGAATAAACCACTCACTGACAGTCGAATTGAACTTAACTGAACTTGCTTCGACGTTTTTGAAAGTAAACAATTCAGTTCCGGAAGTTCAGTTTGAAATGTATATTTTCTTTCAATTTTAGTCTTATGTAAAATTATTGCTTACTAATACATTAAACATTCCTGCCAGTGAGTGGCTTAAGTTTTCACTTATATGCTGTTTCCTTGTTAGTTTTTTATTCAATGCACCCAACAGAAAAAAATAGCTTAACATTGTGTATCTGTGGCTAGTGTACTACATACAAGCTAATTTAATATTGACATGAAATCGAGAATACAAATACAAGCATTGCCCTGAACTTTTACTCTCTTTGCTTGTTATTATTTTTACCTGCACTATTCTGCACTGCATTGAGCGACGAGTAGAAAAGAAAAGCTTATTTAATTTAAAAAAAAAATATTACAATAGTATTCTTAATTAAAACTAGAAACTTAAAATTATAGTTGGTGTAGTAAATTATTCTACAATCCGCATCCAATTCAGTGAGAATAAATCGAAAATTGGTAAAAATCATTGCGTATCCATCAGTAAACCAACAAAACAGCGTTCCGAGTCAAATCAAAATTTATAAAAGAAACAACAAAAAAATATTCAAGCGTATATCTGGACGCCTTAGTTAAATTTATTCGTGAAGAGTTTACATCCCATTTACTCCTGGTGGAAGTAACGACCTGAAAGAGTAGGCCGCATTAGCTTTACTTGACTAGTAGTATTGTAGAGATTGCTTTTACACAATCGAAGGAATTTTTCATTGCAATAAAAACGAAAAATAGAAATCTTAACAAGAGGGATTATGGCGGTGTGGAAGAAAAAACTTTTTTGATATTTACAGTATGTAAATGGATAGACCAAACATGTCAAAATATAGGTACTTACCACGTCCGAAGCTCCTTACAGAACTAGTAGTTGATGCATCACTTTTAATTCCTATTCCACGCCCCCTTCCACTAACAACAGATGCGAAATTAAATGAATCTTCAGTAGGAGGTCTTGGTGTTATTTTACTCCTAACTGCCCAAGGATTTTCAACTTTTTTTTCATCATGTTCAAATTCAGTAGATTCAGTAACAATACTGCTACTAACGATACTACCATCTTCATATCTTTTCTTTCGCACCCCTAATGCTGGAAATTCATTGTGCGACATTGCAGAGAATGCAGAGGTATCTAATAATTGTGATTCGATTTTCGGGTGAGTGTAATCAGAAACTGAGGATACTGAAGCAAAAGTTCGATCCGAAATCATTGAATCGGTCTCATTGAAATACTTCTTATCAATTGTTTTTACAACTTGCAGATCACTATCCACAGGTACATGTCGTCCAGCAATTAAAGGTATTGCCAATTCAAGACAGAAAGTATCGGAAAATTGATAGCCCCAACGGATCACAGCTGATAAGGAGCAAAATTTGCTTGCATCGACTTTTTCGTGATACTATAATTAGATCAAAATAACAAATAAAAGCAAAATATACAAAGATATCACTTACATCACAAGCAATACCACTGCGATGCTCGTATACATCACGATCAAATACCGCTTCCATCACATAATAGTTCTCTGGCTTTTCGGTACAGCTTTTTTCTGCTGCTTTCAATCCCATCTCGTAAAACAAATAGTGAATAGGATAAATTTTAAATTTGATATCCTCTGCATCATCAGCGCTTTTGATGAATTCCAAAGAAGACTGGACCACCTTTAAGATGTGGTTATGCGTATATAATGGAGGAAACTTGTTTGATCCATCAGCTGGCCGAATAAAATCCACAATTTCCTGAAATATCTTTCCAATTTTTCCTTCCCCCAAAGCATTTGGTGGAAGTGGCAATTGATGAGTATTTTCAGAATGGTTTTTAGCTTCATAAGCGTGCCCAAAAAGCCCCGTTCCTAGTATTTAGAAATTGTTAGTAAAATGTATCTGCCATAACCCACGCTTACAATTTTTTTTCTTACCTGGATTAATAAAAGTATGGAAAGTATTGTTAACACCCTCTTTTAACGAATAACACGATAGAGCAAGTTCAGCCGGGATGTACACATTCCCTTCGATTGTTTTCGAGAAGTAATTGACATGTATGAAGTAGAATTTTTGTTCTGAGTAAGCTGAAAAGGTAAAAAAAAAAAATGTGAACTTCTTCAGTGAATAGCGATAGAAAAATTTAGTACTGTTTTCCATAAAGCAAGTTTTCATGGTGTTTTCAATTTCTTTCTTCATCAATCTCTCCTGAATATCTTTATCCTTTTGTTCCTTTTCTATCTGTGACAGCGGAATACCGGTCGACGTGTACTTTTCATCATTACGATTCCCCCTAACTCTATCGTCTTTAGCCAAACTAATAAAAGGACCTCGCTGCTGAGCATTCATATCCTGCAATAATACATTTTTTTGCTCATAAAAACTTACAGTAAATCGCTGACAAATAAAATTTACCGCCCAAATCTTTCCAGCTTCATTTTGTGCCTGAGTCATGTCCAAGCGACGTTTGAATTTCCTTTCTTGATTTTCTTTATAATCAATCATGAAATAGAAAAATGCATTGCGTGGTTTTTTCTTTGGAGCCATATTTTAATGAAAAAATTAAACAAAACTTTAATATGTATATCTCTGCCTGCAACTGCACTTTTCTCCGCAATGACACTTTCGAATTCTTCTATTGAAATGAAAGAAGTGTAGAAAGTAGAAAGGTGTTTAATGGCGTTGCCAGATTGTGGGTATTCTCCCATTTTATGGGAATTTCGCAACCAAATTTTACGGAAAAGGAATTCTAATATTTGATTTATTTAGTACATCTATAGGAAAATTACTAATAGGCCGAAATTACGTAATTTCGATGAAATCGTCAAAATTAAGCAATTTCCAATACATTTTTTCAGCCCATTTCAAACTTTGTTACGAACGCAACCCAAATTTCTGGAACATTGGCATTTTATTCGTTTTAAAATTGCTGGCGCTAGTGTCGGTGGTTTGAATATGTATTGACGAAAGGAATTAAAACTTGTCCGAATGAGGGCGGCAGGGGGCCAGGGTTTCGTAGTATTAGAACTCCTCCGAACTTATATGGCGCGATTAAGAGTAGTATCAAAGGTTTTACGTTCCGTCATTAGTGACGAAATATCGTGAATATGTATAGGTACAGAGAACACAATAGCAAAGATTACATAATAAGAAGTTTTTGACATAAGTAGGGATCCGGCAGGGGCCCCTGCCGACCGGTCTCTATGTGTGTGTGTGTGTTCCTGCATGTGCGTATGAGTGCGCCTGCCCGCCTGTGTGTGTTGTAACGAAGTTACAAATAAGTATTTTAAATCCATAAAATTCCGTTAATGCATGCCGTATAATATCAAGTAGTGCTTAACCCGATTTGACTGACTGATTTGTTTACAATGAAGTATAACTTAAATGTTCATGTATGAACAAACCCTCTTGACGTTCCATGAATGACGGTAACTCAGGATGCCTGAGATGTCAAATGTGGAATGGAATCATCAAGACGGCAACACTTTCACGTCTATAAAAGGCGAGCTGGCACCGTGAATAAATCAGTCGATCATCAAGCTTCGACTGGCTGGGTACTTTATTGAACTTAGCTGCGAAGAAGTAATCGACTCAACTCCCGCCAAGTTTGAGGTTTTCCAAACTTGAGATTTACCTATCAAATCCCGTAGCTAGAAATATTCCTACCGAGTACGAGATTTTCCGTATTCGAGACAATTTCTCAAATCCTGCCGAGTGCGAGGTTTACCGCATTCGAGCAGTGATGCCAGATCCAGATTTTTATCTGGAGATTGCCAGATTTTTCAACTGTCCTCCAGATATCCAGATATTCAAACAATTTTCCCAGACTTTTGCTGAAAACTACAATTTTAGTCACATTTACCTTGAGATGATTTAATTTTCTCTCGGTAATTCGGGATTAAAATTGTATTTTCATTTTATGTGATTTTGTGTATCTACAACATAGCACAAATCAGAATTTCGCTTCGGAGTGTACCCAATCTCCTATGCACTGATGTATTAACTTCAAACGGCACATTCTAAAAAGAAGAAACATTTTTTCAAGAAGAAGATTGTGATTTGAGAATTTGTGATTGTCATTCTTTTCGTAAATCAGCACGTCAGCCACCAAGCAATTGCGGCCGGTCACAAATAAAATAAGGAAATATAAATTTTCATACCAGTAACCAGCCGTAGCATTTCAGAAAATTACTGAAATTACTTAAAATACCTAAAATGCAAGAGAACAGAAATCAGGATAGTGAACGTGGTAAAAACTAAGAATTTACTAATACTTACTTGTCAATATTATGAAAATTTTACTTTTAGATTCAAATATTGGAAAGAAACGGAGATATAAGCAAAAGTACAGCCCTTACTGGAAATCAGATGATGAGCTCAATACTTGGCTTATAGAAAAACCAAACAGTTGCGCCTTTTGCATAATTTGCAATTCGAAACTTGAAATTAAGGCAGGTAAAAGAGATCTAATTAAGCACGCAGCGACCATTAAGCACAAAAGTTTACAAATTGCCCTTAAGCAGCAACCAAAAATTACTCAAGTTTTAACTATTGCTAGTACTACGAAAGTAAATAATGACACAAAAGAATTAGAATTGCGGTTAAGCGCTTTCTGCTGCGAGCATAATCTTCCATTCACTATAATGGACCACTTGGTCAAAATTTTTAAAAATTCTAATTGTAGTATTGAAGTAACTAAAGCTTTAGCGTGTAATCGAACAAAAACTATGGCGATTACTAAAAATGTCTTAGGCTCACATCAAAAAGAGATTATTTGCGGCATTTTGCAAAGCAGTAAATACTCACTTTGCATTGACGAATCCACTGATATAGCATCAGAAAAAACGTTAAGTGTAGTAGTAAGAGTGTCTCACAATTTTAAGATTTATGACTTTTTTTTTGCATTATTGCCCGTCGTTAAAGCAGATGCAATCACTTTGCACCATGAGCTTGCAGAAATTCTAACTACCTCTGGAATAGATTACAGAAAGAACCTAATAGGCTTTGCTGCTGACAGGGCAAATAATATGACAGGAGGAAACCATTCAGTTGCCAAACTTTTGCAGAATGAATGCCCAAATTTATTTATTTTAAAATGTGTTTGCCATTCATTCCATTTATGTGCGGCATACGCATGTGAAAAATTGCCTAGCAGTGTTGAATGTCTTGCTCGGGATATTTATAATTATCTCGAAAATAGCGCCAAGAGAACTCATCAATTTAACCAGATACAATCTTTACTCGACTTTAAACCACGTAAAATGATGCACCCGTCTCAAACAAGATGGCTTTCAATTGAAAATGTGGTTCAGCTGTTATTAGACCGATACGACTGCTTAAAAATATATTTTGGTTTCGAAGCTAATATAGATGAACTTAAAAGAGCGCAGATTATTTTAAAAAGCTTGGAAAATCCCTTCAATAAACTGTACTTACAGTTCCTAAGCTATGTGCTACCAACAGTTAACAAATTAAATAAGCTGTTTCAAAGTGAATCCCCGAAAATATTCCGGCTCCATTTGGAAATAACAAAGTTATCAAAAACCATACTGGATAATTATCTCCAAGGGTATTATTTAGAAAATATCCCAGTAGAGGACGTAGATTTCTTAAATAAAAAGTACTTCTTGCCAATGGATGACCTTTATTTGGGTGCTTTAGTAAATGCCTCATTAAGTGAACTTAAAAATAATAATTCGGAGGATATTTTCGTATTTAAAAAACATTGTGTGGGATTTTATACTGAACTGGTTGGTCAAATTTTCAAACGGTTTAATTTTAAAAATAAAATCTGGCAAAGCATCTGCTTTATTGATCCCGAAGTTGTCGTGTCGAAAAGACAATCTTCTATTGTTCCACTTTGCAAGTGTTTCCCAAATTTAATAGAAACGTCCTCCTTGCAAAATATTGATTCAGAGTGGCGAGAGCTTAGAAATATTGACTTCAGCGATTTTGATATAAGCAATGCTGAGCTATTTTGGAAAAAAGTCGCAGTAATGGAAACGAGATCTGGGGAGTTAGCATTTCCTCTTTTGGGTACTTTTGTTTTTCAATTGCTATCTTTACCAAATTCTTCCGCCTGTGTAGAAAGAACATTCTCCCAAATTAACCTAAACAAAACAAAGACAAGAAATCGATTACAGTCAAATACACTTAGTGGTATACTTTTGTCTAAAGAGCATTTGAAATTAAATAATGAAACTTGTGCAACAATAAAATTAACGGAAAGTTTAAAAAAAAAATTTTCATCCGAAAATATGTATTAAATCATAAAAGCACTATGTGCAATACTTGTATAATGTATATACTCAATATAGTCACATTTTAAACGGTCATGTATTTGAAAAAAAGTACTATTTTATAAAACTTTTGTTATGTTTTTGAAGTTTATTTGTTTTAATAAAGTTTTTTGTGTTTCAGTAAAGGTGTTTTTGTTAAAATTAAAATCTCCAGATTTCTCCAGATTTTTCGAGAAAAATCTCAAGACTTCAAAATTTTTTCTCTGGCAACACCCGTCATCCCGTAGTTAGAAATATTCCTACCGAGTACGAGGTTTTCCGTATTCGAGACAATTTCTCAAATCCTGCCGAGTGCGAGGTTTACCGCATTCGAGATATACCCGTCATCCCGTAGTTAGAAGTATAGATCTCACCCAATACAGTGTAAAAAGTGGAAAACGACCCCAAAGTGTATAGTATTAAGATTTGTGTATTGTCACAGACAATAAAACCGACAGTTCTGTGTTAAAACCTTATGGACAAAAGGTTAAATAGTATTAAGATTTTGTGTATTGTCACAGACAATAAAACCGACAGTTCTGTGTTAAAACCTTATGGACAAAAGGTAAATAGTATTAAGATTTTGTGTATTGTCACAGACAATAAAACCGACAGTTCTGTGTTAAAACCTTATGGACAAAAGGTTAAATAGTATTAAGATTGTGTGTATTGTCACAGACAATAAAACCGACAGTTCTGTGTAAAACCTTATGGACAAAAGGTTAAATAGTATTAAGATTATGTGTATTGTCTCAGACAATAAATCCGACAGTTCTGTGTAAAACCTTATGGACAAAAGGTTAAATAGTATTAAGATTGTGTGTATTGTCTCAGACAATAAATCCGACAGTTCTGTGTAAAACCTTATGGACAAAAGGTTAATAATATTAAGATTGTGTGTGTATTTTAAAAAATCAAATTAAATGATAAATAAAAACATTTGTTCAGAATAAAATCAAATAAGTGTTCACCTTTAATACGTCAAACCCTGGTATTTATTTCTTCTTCTTCCCCGTCGTTGAACGCCTTGACCCTGGCGTAACTCCAGAGCCGACCCAAAACGTTCAACTTTAAATAACAACGATTACAGTGTGTTTCTTTAATAATAATTTCTATTCCATTCTAACTAAATGCTGATTTACTGCACATCAATTGAATATTCGTAATGAATAAAAAAACGCAATGCTGGTAACCCGAATGTAAGAAACGTATGTATATACAAACCAATAAGAGCATTTCCTTCCTACTTAAAAGAAGAAGAAGAAAAAGAAGAAGAGTAAATTAATTATAAAAATGCCAAATGTGTTGTGAAGTGCAGCGCAAAGTTCGCGATTTTAAAAGATAAATAACTCCGAAAGTATAAGTTTCCGCGAAAAATAATTGTGATATTTGTGATTTGTAAGCGAATTATAAGTTATTCGCAAAGTTTGAAGAAAATCGGCTGCAGTGGCCGGATGCCTAATTGTTCCGCGTTTTTCTTATGACACGGAGTCAGAAATGACAAGAGGGGTATCGCTTGTTCGACAATTCTAATTTATTTCTGACATTTCAGATTTTATGACAAAAAGTTCGGATTTGATTTAGCGATTTTGTAGTAAATAACTAATAAAAGTGATTTTTACTTAATAGTAGTGTGGTACAATAGTAAAATATTGTTTTGTGAACGGGATTTTATATAATCGAGACTCCGGAGTCTTCAAAAATCGCTATGAAGTGCGCTGTGCTGTGCTGCAGAAACAACCGGGGATATTCTATTAGGAAATCATTTTGCGGGCAAGTTTAATTCTTTTAATATTAAATTATAGTGTTCCAAATAAAATAAGAGTTAAATATTTACAAAAGTAAACAGCCGTGGCAAAAAAAAAAAAAAAAATCAACATTTTCCAATACCGGTTTGTTTGTTTATAATTGAATTGTCATTGTCGCCTTAAGTTACAGTAGCAACGCCAAAAAATATTATCAGAAAATAAATGGGGCATTAGGGAAATTCGTAAAAATGTAAAAAGTTATAAAAAACTATTATAAAATTATAAACTTAAAAATTAATTTAAAAAAGTTGTGATATAATGGGATCTCTTCTATTGAATTTCTTCAATACTTAATAAAGTTTCAACCACTAAATTATTCGCCCGGTGTAAAAATATCATAATTTACTACTTCCATGACTAAAACGAATTCATTGATGCTGTTCTACTACATGTAGAAAAATGCTTAAGTTTTTCTTCCTCATAGTCTATCCTTTTTGTTATATGATCTAAGAGGATTACCCCTTTGCTTAACTTCTATTAAATGTGCACTTAAAATCTCAACTCGATTTACGTGCTTGAGATTTTTTAACAGCTGTAAAAATTTTGACAAGTGATGACGCAATAGAAAAAGAAAAAGTGTTTCTCTCATACTGAGAAGAACCTACTTGTTACTCTTTATACCATGGGATTACCCTAACGACAGAATCTTATTAAATCCCTCAAAATACCATCAAACTATTCATAATAATGTACTTCGGCTCACACAACCTCACTTTTTTAGAAAATGATAATTTTCGCTTTGGACAAGATGCTGAAAGGAGATTTAAAATTCCTCTCAAATAAAATTCTCATTTTTCCCAAAAATATCAGAGAATCCGGCATAAGTTTCTCCCACTTAATCTCTTCAGAGCGAAACGAATGTAAACAAAAGCACATGCTGAATATAGGCTGAACTGAACTACAACAGACGTAAATAACTTTACGAAATTGAACGAGACTGAGGTATACTTACGAAAAATTCATATTTTTAGCCTAAATATATATCACATTCTGCAAGAGTTATTATCTTGATGTTTTCAGGTTTTTTTACCAGCAGGAAGTGTCCCAGTCTTAGCCTGGCGGTCGTTACCATTTTTTGCCTTGGGATGTCAGGCATGACTGGCTTTTCTACCGCTCTATGGTGGGTGGCAAGAAAGGAAGTGAATTTCTTGGGCTCTAACGGCTTTGTAGCCTGGTGGGAATAGAGGTTCTTCGTGAGAACGCAGCGCGCTCTTTCGTTCCCCTCTATCTCCACGTGGGCAGGGCACCGTTATCTTTCCAGTGTAGAGGGAGTTTCTAATGTTTTCTGACAACGAGTTTTTGTTTTTCGTGTCTTTGATCGCTTTGAGCGAGGATATGCTGTCCGAGAAGATGGCACATGTGCCCTCCTGTTTGGTGGCCCAACTGACAACCTCCCAGACAGCCGTTAGCTCAGCCGTGACAACATCCGACCACGCTGGAAGTTTATGTGTGCAAGACAGTTCTGATATTGTGTCCTTCGTCCAGATAGCGATGCCCACAGCTTCTCCGTCCTTTGATGCAACTGTGTAGAGTTTAATGTCAGCCCGTATCGTCTGTCTGTGTCTATGTGCAGTTTTTGTTTGTTTGTAATGTCTAGGTGTTCGTAGGTCTTTGCGTTCGTTAGTATTCTTCCGGTAGGAACTCTCCAAGACGGGATGGCACTCATAGGATTTTGCTTTTCGGGAGAGAAGGGAATGGTTCGGAGGGTGTCAGGGATGCTTCCGATCGCACGTGTAAAACTAGGACAGGTGCGTCTAGAAGGAGTGGGATTTAAGGATAAGGTATCCAGGGTTAGGAGATGGAGTGGGTATTTGGGTTGTGAAGGGTCTTGAGAGAGATTGTAGGCAAGCTCTTTGTTGGATAGTTTGGAATCCCGATTCTACCAACAGGCTGGAGATCGGAGAGGTGCGTAGTGCGCCGAGAACTAATATGGCCGCATCATTTACGGATGTCTGGATTTTGCGGATGTTCATGTTGTTGGTGTAGCCGTATATGATGAGGCCATAATCTATTTTGCCCATAACCTATTTTGCCGGAGTTCCTTCTGCAGATAACTTTAAATAAATTATTTATGCTTTTGACCGAATCTGCTACAATTGCTGAATGTTTAGACCAGTTGAGATTGTGCTTAAAGACCATCCCCAGTATTTTGAGATTTTTTTAAAGAGGGATAGAATCTATATCGCCCTCGAAAGAGTTATCTGCACATTTTCGTCTCCGACAGACATGTAATGCTTCAAGCTTATTATGGGCGATTTTATTCAAGCTTATTCTGACCGGAACTTCCTAGTTTCAGAAATATGCCACAAAAACCATTCGTGTGCGGCCTGATTTCAGGTGGCCTTTGCTATACACTATTTTTGCTCTATTTTAAAAACTAGACATTTTTTTAGCAAAATTCCTTTTTATATCGTTTTGCATTCCTTTTACCGTTAAAATAAGCCCTCTATCGTTAAAATCGGTGAGAACTTATTTTTTGAACGAAAAAAGTGCCAAGGCTATAGTCCATGCTTTTTTCGCGAAATTTCAATTAAAATTTTTTGTCACCGATTTTAACGAATGAGCACTCGTTGCACGCGGAATAATGAGAGGAATATAACTGCAAAATATTTCTGACCGGAACTTGCTAGTTTCAGAAATATGCTACGAAAACCATTCGTGTGCGGCCTGATTTCTGGTGGCCTTTCCTATGCAGTATTTTTGCTCTATTTTAAAAACTATACATTTTTTTAGCAAAATTCCTTTTTATATCGTTTTGTATTCCTTTCCCCGTTAAAATAAGCCCTCTATCGTTAAAATCGGTGAGAACTTATTTTTTGAACGAAAAAAGTGCCAAGGCTATAGTCCATGCTTTTTTCGCGAAATTTCAATTAAAATTTTTTGTCACCGATTTTAACGAATGAGCACTCGTTGCACGCGGAATAATGAGAGGAATATAACTGCAAAATATTTCTGACCGGAACTTGCTAGTTTCAGAAATATGCTACGAAAACCATTCGTGTGCGGCCTGATTTCTGGTGGCCTTTCCTATGCAGTATTTTTGCTCTATTTTAAAAACTATACATTTTTTTAGCAAAATTCCTTTTTATATCGTTTTGTATTCCTTTCCCCGTTAAAATAAGCCCTTTATCGTTAAAATCGGTGAGAACTTATTTTTTGAACGAAAAAAGTGCCAAGGCTATAGTCCATGCTTTTTTCGCGAAATTTCAATTAAAATTTTTTGTCACCGATTTTAACGAATGAGCACTCGTTGGACGCGGAATAATGAGAGGAATATAACTGCAAAATATTTCTGACCGGAACTTGCTAGTTTCAGAAATATGCTACGAAAACCATTCGTGTGCGGCCTGATTTCTGGTGGCCTTTCCTATGCAGTATTTTTGCTCTATTTTAAAAACTATAAATTTTTTTAGCAAAATTCCTTTTTATATCGTTTTGTATTCCTTTCCCCGTTAAAATAAGCCCTCTATCGTTAAAATCGGTGAGAACTTATTTTTTGAACGAAAAAAGTGCCAAGGCTATAGTCCATGCTTTTTTCGCGAAATTTCAATTAAAATTTTTTGTCACCGATTTTAACGAATGAGCACTCGTTGGACGCGGACTAATGAGAGGAATATAACTGCAAAATATTTCTGACCGGAACTTGCTAGTTTCAGAAATATGCTACGAAAACCATTCGTGTGCGGCCTGATTTCTGGTGGCCTTTCCTATGCAGTATTTTTGCTCTATTTTAAAAACTATAAATTTTTTTAGCAAAATTCCTTTTTATATCGTTTTGTATTCCTTTCCCCGTTAAAATAAGCCCTCTATCGTTAAAATCGGTGAGAACTTATTTTTTGAACGAAAAAAGTGCCAAGGCTATAGTCCATGCTTTTTTCGCGAAATTTCAATTAAAATTTTTTGTTACCGATTTTAACGAATGAGCACTCGTTGGACGCGGAATAATGAGAGGAATATAACTACAAAATATTTCTGACCGGAACTTGCTAGTTTCAGAAATATGCTACGAAAACCATTCGTGTGCGGCCTGATTTCTGGTGGCCTTTCCTATGCAGTATTTTTGCTCTATTTTAAAAACTATACATTTTTTTAGCAAAATTCCTTTTTATATCGTTTTGTATTCCTTTCCCCGTTAAAATAAGCCCTCTATCGTTAAAATCGGTGAGAACTTATTTTTTGAACGAAAAAAGTGCCAAGTCCATGCTTTTTTCGCGAAATTTCAATTAAAATTTTTTGTCACCGATTTTAACGAATGAGCACTCGTTGGACGCGGAATAATGAGAGGAATATAACTGCAAAATATTTCTGACCGGAACTTGCTAGTTTCAGAAATATGCTACGAAAACCATTCGTGTGCGGCCTGATTTCTGGTGGCCTTTCCTATGCAGTATTTTTGCTCTATTTTAAAAACTATACATTTTTTTAGCAAAATTCCTTTTTATATCGTTTTGTATTCCTTTCTCCGTTAAAATAAGCCCTCTATCGTTAAAATCGGTGAGAACTTATTTTTTGAACGAAAAAAGTGCCAAGGCTCATGCTTTTTTCGCGAAATTTCAATTAAAATTTTTTGTCACCGATTTTAACGAATGAGCACTCGTTGGACGCGGAATAATGAGAGGAATATAACTACAAAATATTTCTGACCGGAACTTGCTAGTTTCAGAAATATGCTACGAAAACCATTCGTGTGCGGCCTGATTTCTGGTGGCCTTTCCTATGCAGTATTTTTGCTCTATTTTAAAAACTATACATTTTTTTAGCAAAATTCCTTTTTATATCGTTTTGTATTCCTTTCCCCGTTAAAATAAGCCCTCTATCGTTAAAATCGGTGAGAACTTATTTTTTGAACGAAAAAAGTGCCAAGGCTATAGTCCATGCTTTTTTCGCGAAATTTCAATTAAAATTTTTTGTCACCGATTTTAACGAATGAGCACTCGTTGGACGCGGAATAATGAGAGGAATATAACTACAAAATATTTCTGACCGGAACTTGCTAGTTTCAGAAATATGCTACGAAAACCATTCGTGTGCGGCCTGATTTCTGGTGGCCTTTCCTATGCAGTATTTTTGCTCTATTTTAAAAACTATACATTTTTTTAGCAAAATTCCTTTTTATATCGTTTTGTATTCCTTTCCCCGTTAAAATAAGCCCTCTATCGTTAAAATCGGTGAGAACTTATTTTTTGAACGAAAAAAGTGCCAAGGCTATAGTCCATGCTTTTTTCGCGAAATTTCAATTAAAATTTTTTGTCACCGATTTTAACGAATGAGCACTCGTTGGACGCGGAATAATGAGAGGAATATAACTACAAAATATTTCTGACCGGAACTTGCTAGTTTCAGAAATATGCTACGAAAACCATTCGTGTGCGGCCTGATTTCTGGTGGCCTTTCCTATGCAGTATTTTTGCTCTATTTTAAAAACTATACATTTTTTTAGCAAAATTCCTTTTTATATCGTTTTGTATTCCTTTCCCCGTTAAAATAAGCCCTCTATCGTTAAAATCGGTGAGAACTTATTTTTTGAACGAAAAAAGTGCCAAGGCTATAGTCCATGCTTTTTTCGCGAAATTTCAATTAAAATTTTTTGTCACCGATTTTAACGAATGAGCACTCGTTGGACGCGGAATAATGAGAGGAATATAACTGCAAAATATTTCTGACCGGAACTTGCTAGTTTCAGAAATATGCTACGAAAACCATTCGTGTGCGGCCTGATTTCTGGTGGCCTTTCCTATGCAGTATTTTTGCTCTATTTTAAAAACTATACATTTTTTTAGCAAAATTCCTTTTTATATCGTTTTGTATTCCTTTCCCCGTTAAAATAAGCCCTCTATCGTTAAAATCGGTGAGAACTTATTTTTTGAACGAAAAAAGTGCCAAGGCTATAGTCCATGCTTTTTTCGCGAAATTTCAATTAAAATTTTTTGTCACCGATTTTAACGAATGAGCACTCGTTGGACGCGGAATAATGAGAGGAATATAACTACAAAATATTTCTGACCGGAACTTGCTAGTTTCAGAAATATGCTACGAAAACGATTCGTGTGCGGCCTGATTTCTGGTGGCCTTTCCTATGCAGTATTTTTGCTCTATTTTAAAAACTATACATTTTTTTAGCAAAATTCCTTTTTATATCGTTTTGTATTCCTTTCCCCGTTAAAATAAGCCCTCTATCGTTAAAATCGGTGAGAACTTATTTTTTGAACGAAAAAAGTGCCAAGTCCATGCTTTTTTCGCGAAATTTCAATTAAAATTTTTTGTCACCGATTTTAACGAATGAGCACTCGTTGGACGCGGAATAATGAGAGGAATATAACTGCAAAATATTTCTGACCGGAACTTGCTAGTTTCAGAAATATGCTACGAAAACCATTCGTGTGCGGCCTGATTTCTGGTGGCCTTTCCTATGCAGTATTTTTGCTCTATTTTAAAAACTATACATTTTTTTAGCAAAATTCCTTTTTATATCGTTTTGTATTCCTTTCCCCGTTAAAATAAGCCCTCTATCGTTAAAATCGGTGAGAACTTATTTTTTGAACGAAAAAAGTGCCAAGGCTATAGTCCATGCTTTTTTCGCGAAATTTCAATTAAAATTTTTTGTCACCGATTTTAACGAATGAGCACTCGTTGGACGCGGAATAATGAGAGGAATATAACTACAAAATATTTCTGACCGGAACTTGCTAGTTTCAGAAATATGCTACGAAAACCATTCGTGTGCGGCCTGATTTCTGGTGGCCTTTCCTATGCAGTATTTTTGCTCTATTTTAAAAACTATACATTTTTTTAGCAAAATTCCTTTTTATATCGTTTTGTATTCCTTTCCCCGTTAAAATAAGCCCTCTATCGTTAAAATCGGTGAGAACTTATTTTTTGAACGAAAAAAGTGCCAAGGCTATAGTCCATGCTTTTTTCGCGAAATTTCAATTAAAATTTTTTGTCACCGATTTTAACGAATGAGCACTCGTTGGACGCGGACTAATGAGAGGAATATAACTGCTAAATATTTCTGACCGGAACTTGCTAGTTTCAGAAATATGCTACGAAAACCATTCGTGTGCGGCCTGATTTCTGGTGGCCTTTCCTATGCAGTATTTTTGCTCTATTTTAAAAACTATACATTTTTTTAGCAAAATTCCTTTTTATATCGTTTTGTATTCCTTTCCCCGTTAAAATAAGCCCTCTATCGTTAAAATCGGTGAGAACTTATTTTTTGAACGAAAAAAGTGCCAAGGCTATAGTCCATGCTTTTTTCGCGAAATTTCAATTAAAATTTTTTGTTACCGATTTTAACGAATGAGCACTCGTTGGACGCGGAATAATGAGAGGAATATAACTACAAAATATTTCTGACCGGAACTTGCTAGTTTCAGAAATATGCTACGAAAACCATTCGTGTGCGGCCTGATTTCTGGTGGCCTTTCCTATGCAGTATTTTTGCTCTATTTTAAAAACTATACATTTTTTTAGCAAAATTCCTTTTTATATCGTTTTGTATTCCTTTCCCCGTTAAAATAAGCCCTCTATCGTTAAAATCGGTGAGAACTTATTTTTTGAACGAAAAAAGTGCCAAGTCCATGCTTTTTTCGCGAAATTTCAATTAAAATTTTTTGTCACCGATTTTAACGAATGAGCACTCGTTGGACGCGGAATAATAAGAGGAATATAACTGCAAAATATTTCTGACCGGAACTTGCTAGTTTCAGAAATATGCTACGAAAACCATTCGTGTGCGGCCTGATTTCTGGTGGCCTTTCCTATGCAGTATTTTTGCTCTATTTTAAAAACTATACATTTTTTTAGCAAAATTCCTTTTTATATCGTTTTGTATTCCTTTCCCCGTTAAAATAAGCCCTCTATCGTTAAAATCGGTGAGAACTTATTTTTTGAACGAAAAAAGTGCCAAGGCTATAGTCCATGCTTTTTTCGCGAAATTTCAATTAAAATTTTTTGTCACCGATTTTAACGAATGAGCACTCGTTGGACGCGGAATAATGAGAGGAATATAACTACAAAATATTTCTGACCGGAACTTGCTAGTTTCAGAAATATGCTACGAAAACCATTCGTGTGCGGCCTGATTTCTGGTGGCCTTTCCTATGCAGTATTTTTGCTCTATTTTAAAAACTATAAATTTTTTTAGCAAAATTCCTTTTTATATCGTTTTGTATTCCTTTCCCCGTTAAAATAAGCCCTCTATCGTTAAAATCGGTGAGAACTTATTTTTTGAACGAAAAAAGTGCCAAGGTATGTCCATGCTTTTTTCGCGAAATTTCAATTAAAATTTTTTGTCACCGATTTTAACGAATGAGCACTCGTTGGACGCGGAATAATGAGAGGAATATAACTACAAAATATTTCTGACCGGAACTTGCTAGTTTCAGAAATATGCTACGAAAACCATTCGTGTGCGGCCTGATTTCTGGTGGCCTTTCCTATGCAGTATTTTTGCTCTATTTTAAAAACTATACATTTTTTTAGCAAAATTCCTTTTTATATCGTTTTGTATTCCTTTCCCCGTTAAAATAAGCCCTCTATCGTTAAAATCGGTGAGAACTTATTTTTTGAACGAAAAAAGTGCCAAGGCTATAGTCCATGCTTTTTTCGCGAAATTTCAATTAAAATTTTTTGTCACCGATTTTAACGAATGAGCACTCGTTGGACGCGGAATAATGAGAGGAATATAACTGCAAAATATTTCTGACCGGAACTTGCTAGTTTCAGAAATATGCTACGAAAACCATTCGTGTGCGGCCTGATTTCTGGTGGCCTTTCCTATGCAGTATTTTTGCTCTATTTTAAAAACTATACATTTTTTTAGCAAAATTCCTTTTTATATCGTTTTGTATTCCTTTCCCCGTTAAAATAAGCCCTCTATCGTTAAAATCGGTGAGAACTTATTTTTTGAACGAAAAAAGTGCCAAGGCTATAGTCCATGCTTTTTTCGCGAAATTTCAATTAAAATTTTTTGTCACCGATTTTAACGAATGAGCACTCGTTGGACGCGGAATAATGAGAGGAATATAACTACAAAATATTTCTGACCGGAACTTGCTAGTTTCAGAAATATGCTACGAAAACCATTCGTGTGCGGCCTGATTTCTGGTGGCCTTTCCTATGCAGTATTTTTGCTCTATTTTAAAAACTATACATTTTTTTAGCAAAATTCCTTTTTATATCGTTTTGTATTCCTTTCCCCGTTAAAATAAGCCCTCTATCGTTAAAATCGGTGAGAACTTATTTTTTGAACGAAAAAAGTGCCAAGGCTATAGTCCATGCTTTTTTCGCGAAATTTCAATTAAAATTTTTTGTCACCGATTTTAACGAATGAGCACTCGTTGGACGCGGAATAATGAGAGGAATATAACTGCAAAATATTTCTGACCGGAACTTGCTAGTTTCAGAAATATGCTACGAAAACCATTCGTGTGCGGCCTGATTTCTGGTGGCCTTTCCTATGCAGTATTTTTGCTCTATTTTAAAAACTATACATTTTTTTAGCAAAATTCCTTTTTATATCGTTTTGTATTCCTTTCCCCGTTAAAATAAGCCCTCTATCGTTAAAATCGGTGAGAACTTATTTTTTGAACGAAAAAAGTGCCAAGGCTATAGTCCATGCTTTTTTCGCGAAATTTCAATTAAAATTTTTTGTCACCGATTTTAACGAATGAGCACTCGTTGGACGCGGAATAATGAGAGGAATATAACTGCAAAATATTTCTGACCGGAACTTGCTAGTTTCAGAAATATGCTACGAAAACCATTCGTGTGCGGCCTGATTTCTGGTGGCCTTTCCTATGCAGTATTTTTGCTCTATTTTAAAAACTATACATTTTTTTAGCAAAATTCCTTTTTATATCGTTTTGTATTCCTTTCCCCGTTAAAATAAGCCCTCTATCGTTAAAATCGGTGAGAACTTATTTTTTGAACGAAAAAAGTGCCAAGGCTATAGTCCATGCTTTTTTCGCGAAATTTCAATTAAAATTTTTTGTCACCGATTTTAACGAATGAGCACTCGTTGGACGCGGAATAATGAGAGGAATATAACTACAAAATATTTCTGACCGGAACTTGCTAGTTTCAGAAATATGCTACGAAAACCATTCGTGTGCGGCCTGATTTCTGGTGGCCTTTCCTATGCAGTATTTTTGCTCTATTTTAAAAACTATACATTTTTTTAGCAAAATTCCTTTTTATATCGTTTTGTATTCCTTTCCCCGTTAAAATAAGCCCTCTATCGTTAAAATCGGTGAGAACTTATTTTTTGAACGAAAAAAGTGCCAAGGCTATAGTCCATGCTTTTTTCGCGAAATTTCAATTAAAATTTTTTGTCACCGATTTTAACGAATGAGCACTCGTTGGACGCGGAATAATGAGAGGAATATAACTGCAAAATATTTCTGACCGGAACTTGCTAGTTTCAGAAATATGCTACGAAAACCATTCGTGTGCGGCCTGATTTCTGGTGGCCTTTCCTATGCAGTATTTTTGCTCTATTTTAAAAACTATACATTTTTTTAGCAAAATTCCTTTTTATATCGTTTTGTATTCCTTTCCCCGTTAAAATAAGCCCTCTATCGTTAAAATCGGTGAGAACTTATTTTTTGAACGAAAAAAGTGCCAAGGCTATAGTCCATGCTTTTTTCGCGAAATTTCAATTAAAATTTTTTGTCACCGATTTTAACGAATGAGCACTCGTTGGACGCGGAATAATGAGAGGAATATAACTGCAAAATATTTCTGACCGGAACTTGCTAGTTTCAGAAATATGCTACGAAAACCATTCGTGTGCGGCCTGATTTCTGGTGGCCTTTCCTATGCAGTATTTTTGCTCTATTTTAAAAACTATACATTTTTTTAGCAAAATTCCTTTTTATATCGTTTTGTATTCCTTTCCCCGTTAAAATAAGCCCTTTATCGTTAAAATCGGTGAGAACTTATTTTTTGAACGAAAAAAGTGCCAAGGCTATAGTCCATGCTTTTTTCGCGAAATTTCAATTAAAATTTTTTGTCACCGATTTTAACGAATGAGCACTCGTTGGACGCGGAATAATGAGAGGAATATAACTGCAAAATATTTCTGACCGGAACTTGCTAGTTTCAGAAATATGCTACGAAAACCATTCGTGTGCGGCCTGATTTCTGGTGGCCTTTCCTATGCAGTATTTTTGCTCTATTTTAAAAACTATAAATTTTTTTAGCAAAATTCCTTTTTATATCGTTTTGTATTCCTTTCCCCGTTAAAATAAGCCCTCTATCGTTAAAATCGGTGAGAACTTATTTTTTGAACGAAAAAAGTGCCAAGGCTATAGTCCATGCTTTTTTCGCGAAATTTCAATTAAAATTTTTTGTCACCGATTTTAACGAATGAGCACTCGTTGGACGCGGACTAATGAGAGGAATATAACTGCTAAATATTTCTGACCGGAACTTGCTAGTTTCAGAAATATGCTACGAAAACCATTCGTGTGCGGCCTGATTTCTGGTGGCCTTTCCTATGCAGTATTTTTGCTCTATTTTAAAAACTATACATTTTTTTAGCAAAATTCCTTTTTATATCGTTTTGTATTCCTTTCCCCGTTAAAATAAGCCCTCTATCGTTAAAATCGGTGAGAACTTATTTTTTGAACGAAAAAAGTGCCAAGGCTATAGTCCATGCTTTTTTCGCGAAATTTCAATTAAAATTTTTTGTTACCGATTTTAACGAATGAGCACTCGTTGGACGCGGAATAATGAGAGGAATATAACTACAAAATATTTCTGACCGGAACTTGCTAGTTTCAGAAATATGCTACGAAAACCATTCGTGTGCGGCCTGATTTCTGGTGGCCTTTCCTATGCAGTATTTTTGCTCTATTTTAAAAACTATACATTTTTTTAGCAAAATTCCTTTTTATATCGTTTTGTATTCCTTTCCCCGTTAAAATAAGCCCTCTATCGTTAAAATCGGTGAGAACTTATTTTTTGAACGAAAAAAGTGCCAAGGCTATAGTCCATGCTTTTTTCGCGAAATTTCAATTAAAATTTTTTGTCACCGATTTTAACGAATGAGCACTCGTTGGACGCGGACTAATGAGAGGAATATAACTGCTAAATATTTCTGACCGGAACTTGCTAGTTTCAGAAATATGCTACGAAAACCATTCGTGTGCGGCCTGATTTCTGGTGGCCTTTCCTATGCAGTATTTTTGCTCTATTTTAAAAACTATACATTTTTTTAGCAAAATTCCTTTTTATATCGTTTTGTATTCCTTTCCCCGTTAAAATAAGCCCTCTATCGTTAAAATCGGTGAGAACTTATTTTTTGAACGAAAAAAGTGCCAAGGCTATAGTCCATGCTTTTTTCGCGAAATTTCAATTAAAATTTTTTGTCACCGATTTTAACGAATGAGCACTCGTTGGACGCGGAATAATGAGAGGAATATAACTACAAAATATTTCTGACCGGAACTTGCTAGTTTCAGAAATATGCTACGAAAACCATTCGTGTGCGGCCTGATTTCTGGTGGCCTTTCCTATGCAGTATTTTTGCTCTATTTTAAAAACTATACATTTTTTTAGCAAAATTCCTTTTTATATCGTTTTGTATTCCTTTCCCCGTTAAAATAAGCCCTCTATCGTTAAAATCGGTGAGAACTTATTTTTTGAACGAAAAAAGTGCCAAGGCTATAGTCCATGCTTTTTTCGCGAAATTTCAATTAAAATTTTTTGTCACCGATTTTAACGAATGAGCACTCGTTGGACGCGGAATAATGAGAGGAATATGACTACAAAATATTTCTGACCGGAACTTGCTAGTTTCAGAAATATGCTACGAAAACCATTCGTGTGCGGCCTGATTTCTGGTGGCCTTTCCTATGCAGTATTTTTGCTCTATTTTAAAAACTATACATTTTTTTAGCAAAATTCCTTTTTATATCGTTTTGTATTCCTTTCCCCGTTAAAATAAGCCCTCTATCGTTAAAATCGGTGAGAACTTATTTTTTGAACGAAAAAAGTGCCAAGTCCATGCTTTTTTCGCGAAATTTCAATTAAAATTTTTTGTCACCGATTTTAACGAATGAGCACTCGTTGGACGCGGAATAATGAGAGGAATATAACTGCAAAATATTTCTGACCGGAACTTGCTAGTTTCAGAAATATGCTACGAAAACCATTCGTGTGCGGCCTGATTTCTGGTGGCCTTTCCTATGCAGTATTTTTGCTCTATTTTAAAAACTATACATTTTTTTAGCAAAATTCCTTTTTATATCGTTTTGTATTCCTTTCCCCGTTAAAATAAGCCCTCTATCGTTAAAATCGGTGAGAACTTATTTTTTGAACGAAAAAAGTGCCAAGTCCATGCTTTTTTCGCGAAATTTCAATTAAAATTTTTTGTCACCGATTTTAACGAATGAGCACTCGTTGGACGCGGAATAATGAGAGGAATATAACTGCAAAATATTTCTGACCGGAACTTGCTAGTTTCAGAAATATGCTACGAAAACCATTCGTGTGCGGCCTGATTTCTGGTGGCCTTTCCTATGCAGTATTTTTGCTCTATTTTAAAAACTATACATTTTTTTAGCAAAATTCCTTTTTATATCGTTTTGTATTCCTTTCCCCGTTAAAATAAGCCCTCTATCGTTAAAATCGGTGAGAACTTATTTTTTGAACGAAAAAAGTGCCAAGGCTATAGTCCATGCTTTTTTCGCGAAATTTCAATTAAAATTTTTTGTCACCGATTTTAACGAATGAGCACTCGTTGGACGCGGACTAATGAGAGGAATATAACTGCTAAATATTTAAATATTTCTGACCGGAACTTGCTAGTTTCAGAAATATGCTACGAAAACCATTCGTGTGCGGCCTGATTTCTGGTGGCCTTTCCTATGCAGTATTTTTGCTCTATTTTAAAAACTATACATTTTTTTAGCAAAATTCCTTTTTATATCGTTTTGTATTCCTTTCCCCGTTAAAATAAGCCCTCTATCGTTAAAATCGGTGAGAACTTATTTTTTGAACGAAAAAAGTGCCAAGGCTATAGTCCATGCTTTTTTCGCGAAATTTCAATTAAAATTTTTTGTCACCGATTTTAACGAATGAGCACTCGTTGGACGCGGACTAATGAGAGGAATATAACTGCTAAATATTTCTGACCGGAACTTGCTAGTTTCAGAAATATGCTACGAAAACCATTCGTGTGCGGCCTGATTTCTGGTGGCCTTTCCTATGCAGTATTTTTGCTCTATTTTAAAAACTATACATTTTTTTAGCAAAATTCCTTTTTATATCGTTTTGTATTCCTTTCCCCGTTAAAATAAGCCCTCTATCGTTAAAATCGGTGAGAACTTATTTTTTGAACGAAAAAAGTGCCAAGGCTATAGTCCATGCTTTTTTCGCGAAATTTCAATTAAAATTTTTTGTCACCGATTTTAACGAATGAGCACTCGTTGGACGCGGAATAATGAGAGGAATATAACTACAAAATATTTCTGACCGGAACTTGCTAGTTTCAGAAATATGCTACGAAAACCATTCGTGTGCGGCCTGATTTCTGGTGGCCTTTCCTATGCAGTATTTTTGCTCTATTTTAAAAACTATACATTTTTTTAGCAAAATTCCTTTTTATATCGTTTTGTATTCCTTTCCCCGTTAAAATAAGCCCTCTATCGTTAAAATCGGTGAGAACTTATTTTTTGAACGAAAAAAGTGCCAAGGCTATAGTCCATGCTTTTTTCGCGAAATTTCAATTAAAATTTTTTGTCACCGATTTTAACGAATGAGCACTCGTTGGACGCGGACTAATGAGAGGAATATAACTGCTAAATATTTCTGACCGGAACTTGCTAGTTTCAGAAATATGCTACGAAAACCATTCGTGTGCGGCCTGATTTCTGGTGGCCTTTCCTATGCAGTATTTTTGCTCTATTTTAAAAACTATACATTTTTTTAGCAAAATTCCTTTTTATATCGTTTTGTATTCCTTTCCCCGTTAAAATAAGCCCTCTATCGTTAAAATCGGTGAGAACTTATTTTTTGAACGAAAAAAGTGCCAAGGCTATAGTCCATGCTTTTTTCGCGAAATTTCAATTAAAATTTTTTGTTACCGATTTTAACGAATGAGCACTCGTTGGACGCGGAATAATGAGAGGAATATAACTACAAAATATTTCTGACCGGAACTTGCTAGTTTCAGAAATATGCTACGAAAACCATTCGTGTGCGGCCTGATTTCTGGTGGCCTTTCCTATGCAGTATTTTTGCTCTATTTTAAAAACTATACATTTTTTTAGCAAAATTCCTTTTTATATCGTTTTGTATTCCTTTCCCCGTTAAAATAAGCCCTCTATCGTTAAAATCGGTGAGAACTTATTTTTTGAACGAAAAAAGTGCCAAGTCCATGCTTTTTTCGCGAAATTTCAATTAAAATTTTTTGTCACCGATTTTAACGAATGAGCACTCGTTGGACGCGGAATAATGAGAGGAATATAACTGCAAAATATTTCTGACCGGAACTTGCTAGTTTCAGAAATATGCTACGAAAACCATTCGTGTGCGGCCTGATTTCTGGTGGCCTTTCCTATGCAGTATTTTTGCTCTATTTTAAAAACTATACATTTTTTTAGCAAAATTCCTTTTTATATCGTTTTGTATTCCTTTCCCCGTTAAAATAAGCCCTCTATCGTTAAAATCGGTGAGAACTTATTTTTTGAACGAAAAAAGTGCCAAGGCTATAGTCCATGCTTTTTTCGCGAAATTTCAATTAAAATTTTTTGTCACCGATTTTAACGAATGAGCACTCGTTGGACGCGGAATAATGAGAGGAATATAACTACAAAATATTTCTGACCGGAACTTGCTAGTTTCAGAAATATGCTACGAAAACCATTCGTGTGCGGCCTGATTTCTGGTGGCCTTTCCTATGCAGTATTTTTGCTCTATTTTAAAAACTATACATTTTTTTAGCAAAATTCCTTTTTATATCGTTTTGTATTCCTTTCCCCGTTAAAATAAGCCCTCTATCGTTAAAATCGGTGAGAACTTATTTTTTGAACGAAAAAAGTGCCAAGGCTATAGTCCATGCTTTTTTCGCGAAATTTCAATTAAAATTTTTTGTCACCGATTTTAACGAATGAGCACTCGTTGGACGCGGACTAATGAGAGGAATATAACTGCTAAATATTTCTGACCGGAACTTGCTAGTTTCAGAAATATGCTACGAAAACCATTCGTGTGCGGCCTGATTTCTGGTGGCCTTTCCTATGCAGTATTTTTGCTCTATTTTAAAAACTATACATTTTTTTAGCAAAATTCCTTTTTATATCGTTTTGTATTCCTTTCCCCGTTAAAATAAGCCCTCTATCGTTAAAATCGGTGAGAACTTATTTTTTGAACGAAAAAAGTGCCAGGGCTATAGTCCATGCTTTTTTCGCGAAATTTCAATTAAAATTTTTTGTCACCGATTTTAACGAATGAGCACTCGTTGGACGCGGAATAATGAGAGGAATATAACTACAAAATATTTCTGACCGGAACTTGCTAGTTTCAGAAATATGCTACGAAAACCATTCGTGTGCGGCCTGATTTCTGGTGGCCTTTCCTATGCAGTATTTTTGCTCTATTTTAAAAACTATACATTTTTTTAGCAAAATTCCTTTTTATATCGTTTTGTATTCCTTTCCCCGTTAAAATAAGCCCTCTATCGTTAAAATCGGTGAGAACTTATTTTTTGAACGAAAAAAGTGCTATAGTCCATGCTTTTTTCGCGAAATTTCAATTAAAATTTTTTGTCACCGATTTTAACGAATGAGCACTCGTTGGACGCGGAATAATGAGAGGAATATAACTACAAAATATTTCTGACCGGAACTTGTTAGTTTCAGAAATATGCTACGAAAACCATTCGTGTGCGGCCTGATTTCTGGTGGCATTTCCTATGCAGTATTTTTGCTCTATTTTAAAAACTATACATTTTTTTAGCAAAATTCCTTTTTATATCGTTTTGTATTCCTTTCCCCGTTAAAATAAGCCCTCTATCGTTAAAATCGGTGAGAACTTATTTTTTGAACGAAAAAAGTGCCAAGGCTATAGTCCATGCTTTTTTCGCGAAATTTCAATTAAAATTTTTTGTTACCGATTTTAACGAATGAGCACTCGTTGGACGCGGAATAATGAGAGGAATATAACTACAAAATATTTCTGACCGGAACTTGCTAGTTTCAGAAATATGCTACGAAAACCATTCGTGTGCGGCCTGATTTCTGGTGGCCTTTCCTATGCAGTATTTTTGCTCTATTTTAAAAACTATACATTTTTTTAGCAAAATTCCTTTTTATATCGTTTTGTATTCCTTTCCCCGTTAAAATAAGCCCTCTATCGTTAAAATCGGTGAGAACTTATTTTTTGAACGAAAAAAGTGCTATAGTCCATGCTTTTTTCGCGAAATTTCAATTAAAATTTTTTGTTACCGATTTTAACGAATGAGCACTCGTTGGACGCGGAATAATGAGAGGAATATAACTACAAAATATTTCTGACCGGAACTTGCTAGTTTCAGAAATATGCTACGAAAACCATTCGTGTGCGGCCTGATTTCTGGTGGCCTTTCCTATGCAGTATTTTTGCTCTATTTTAAAAACTATACATTTTTTTAGCAAAATTCCTTTTTATATCGTTTTGTATTCCTTTCCCCGTTAAAATAAGCCCTCTATCGTTAAAATCGGTGAGAACTTATTTTTTGAACGAAAAAAGTGCTATAGTCCATGCTTTTTTCGCGAAATTTCAATTAAAATTTTTTGTCACCGATTTTAACGAATGAGCACTCGTTGGACGCGGAATAATGAGAGGAATATAACTACAAAATATTTCTGACCGGAACTTGCTAGTTTCAGAAATATGCTACGAAAACCATTCGTGTGCGGCCTGATTTCTGGTGGCCTTTCCTATGCAGTATTTTTGCTCTATTTTAAAAACTATACATTTTTTTAGCAAAATTCCTTTTTATATCGTTTTGTATTCCTTTCCCCGTTAAAATAAGCCCTCTATCGTTAAAATCGGTGAGAACTTATTTTTTGAACGAAAAAAGTGCTATAGTCCATGCTTTTTTCGCGAAATTTCAATTAAAATTTTTTGTCACCGATTTTAACGAATGAGCACTCGTTGGACGCGGAATAATGAGAGGAATATAACTACAAAATATTTCTGACCGGAACTTGTTAGTTTCAGAAATATGCTACGAAAACCATTCGTGTGCGGCCTGATTTCTGGTGGCATTTCCTATGCAGTATTTTTGCTCTATTTTAAAAACTATACATTTTTTTAGCAAAATTCCTTTTTATATCGTTTTGTATTCCTTTCCCCGTTAAAATAAGCCCTCTATCGTTAAAATCGGTGAGAACTTATTTTTTGAACGAAAAAAGTGCCAAGGCTATAGTCCATGCTTTTTTCGCGAAATTTCAATTAAAATTTTTTGTCACCGATTTTAACGAATGAGCACTCGTTGGACGCGGACTAATGAGAGGAATATAACTGCTAAATATTTCTGACCGGAACTTGCTAGTTTCAGAAATATGCTACGAAAACCATTCGTGTGCGGCCTGATTTCTGGTGGCCTTTCCTATGCAGTATTTTTGCTCTATTTTAAAAACTATACATTTTTTTAGCAAAATTCCTTTTTATATCGTTTTGTATTCCTTTCCCCGTTAAAATAAGCCCTCTATCGTTAAAATCGGTGAGAACTTATTTTTTGAACGAAAAAAGTGCCAAGGCTATAGTCCATGCTTTTTTCGCGAAATTTCAATTAAAATTTTTTGTTACCGATTTTAACGAATGAGCACTCGTTGGACGCGGAATAATGAGAGGAATATAACTACAAAATATTTCTGACCGGAACTTGCTAGTTTCAGAAATATGCTACGAAAACCATTCGTGTGCGGCCTGATTTCTGGTGGCCTTTCCTATGCAGTATTTTTGCTCTATTTTAAAAACTATACATTTTTTTAGCAAAATTCCTTTTTATATCGTTTTGTATTCCTTTCCCCGTTAAAATAAGCCCTCTATCGTTAAAATCGGTGAGAACTTATTTTTTGAACGAAAAAAGTGCCAAGTCCATGCTTTTTTCGCGAAATTTCAATTAAAATTTTTTGTCACCGATTTTAACGAATGAGCACTCGTTGGACGCGGAATAATAAGAGGAATATAACTGCAAAATATTTCTGACCGGAACTTGCTAGTTTCAGAAATATGCTACGAAAACCATTCGTGTGCGGCCTGATTTCTGGTGGCCTTTCCTATGCAGTATTTTTGCTCTATTTTAAAAACTATACATTTTTTTAGCAAAATTCCTTTTTATATCGTTTTGTATTCCTTTCTCCGTTAAAATAAGCCCTCTATCGTTAAAATCGGTGAGAACTTATTTTTTGAACGAAAAAAGTGCCAAGGCTATAGTCCATGCTTTTTTCGCGAAATTTCAATTAAAATTTTTTGTCACCGATTTTAACGAATGAGCACTCGTTGGACGCGGAATAATGAGAGGAATATAACTACAAAATATTTCTGACCGGAACTTGCTAGTTTCAGAAATATGCTACGAAAACCATTCGTGTGCGGCCTGATTTCTGGTGGCCTTTCCTATGCAGTATTTTTGCTCTATTTTAAAAACTATACATTTTTTTAGCAAAATTCCTTTTTATATCATTTTGTATTCCTTTCCCCGTTAAAATAAGCCCTCTATCGTTAAAATCGGTGAGAACTTATTTTTTGAACGAAAAAAGTGCTATAGTCCATGCTTTTTTCGCGAAATTTCAATTAAAATTTTTTGTCACCGATTTTAACGAATGAGCACTCGTTGGACGCGGAATAATGAGAGGAATATAACTGCAAAATATTTCTGACCGGAACTTGCTAGTTTCAGAAATATGCTACGAAAACCATTCGTGTGCGGCCTGATTTCTGGTGGCCTTTCCTATGCAGTATTTTTGCTCTATTTTAAAAACTATACATTTTTTTAGCAAAATTCCTTTTTATATCGTTTTGTATTCCTTTCCCCGTTAAAATAAGCCCTCTATCGTTAAAATCGGTGAGAACTTATTTTTTGAACGAAAAAAGTGCTATAGTCCATGCTTTTTTCGCGAAATTTCAATTAAAATTTTTTGTCACCGATTTTAACGAATGAGCACTCGTTGGACGCGGAATAATGAGAGGAATATAACTACAAAATATTTCTGACCGGAACTTGTTAGTTTCAGAAATATGCTACGAAAACCATTCGTGTGCGGCCTGATTTCTGGTGGCATTTCCTATGCAGTATTTTTGCTCTATTTTAAAAACTATACATTTTTTTAGCAAAATTCCTTTTTATATCGTTTTGTATTCCTTTCCCCGTTAAAATAAGCCCTCTATCGTTAAAATCGGTGAGAACTTATTTTTTGAACGAAAAAAGTGCCAAGGCTATAGTCCATGCTTTTTTCGCGAAATTTCAATTAAAATTTTTTGTCACCGATTTTAACGAATGAGCACTCGTTGGGACGCGGACTAATGAGAGGAATATAACTGCTAAATATTTCTGACCGGAACTTGCTAGTTTCAGAAATATGCTACGAAAACCATTCGTGTGCGGCCTGATTTCTGGTGGCCTTTCCTATGCAGTATTTTTGCTCTATTTTAAAAACTATACATTTTTTAGCAAAATTCCTTTTTATATCGTTTTGTATTCCTTTCTCCGTTAAAATAAGCCCTCTATCGTTAAAATCGGTGAGAACTTATTTTTTGAACGAAAAAAGTGCCAAGGCTATAGTCCATGCTTTTTTCGCGAAATTTCAATTAAAATTTTTTGTCACCGATTTTAACGAATGAGCACTCGTTGGACGCGGAATAATGAGAGGAATATAACTACAAAATATTTCTGACCGGAACTTGCTAGTTTCAGAAATATGCTACGAAAACCATTCGTGTGCGGCCTGATTTCTGGTGGCCTTTCCTATGCAGTATTTTTGCTCTATTTTAAAAACTATACATTTTTTTAGCAAAATTCCTTTTTATATCGTTTTGTATTCCTTTCCCCGTTAAAATAAGCCCTCTATCGTTAAAATCGGTGAGAACTTATTTTTTGAACGAAAAAAGTGCCAAGTCCATGCTTTTTTCGCGAAATTTCAATTAAAATTTTTTGTCACCGATTTTAACGAATGAGCACTCGTTGACGCGGAATAATGAGAGGAATATAACTGCAAAATATTTCTGACCGGAACTTGCTAGTTTCAGAAATATGCTACGAAAACCATTCGTGTGCGGCCTGATTTCTGGTGGCCTTTCCTATGCAGTATTTTTGCTCTATTTTAAAAACTATACATTTTTTTAGCAAAATTCCTTTTTATATCGTTTTGTATTCCTTTCCCCGTTAAAATAAGCCCTCTATCGTTAAAATCGGTGAGAACTTATTTTTTGAACGAAAAAAGTGCCAAGGCTATAGTCCATGCTTTTTTCGCGAAATTTCAATTAAAATTTTTTGTCACCGATTTTAACGAATGAGCACTCGTTGGACGCGGAATAATGAGAGGAATATAACTACAAAATATTTCTGACCGGAACTTGCTAGTTTCAGAAATATGCTACGAAAACCATTCGTGTGCGGCCTGATTTCTGGTGGCCTTTCCTATGCAGTATTTTTGCTCTATTTTAAAAACTATACATTTTTTTAGCAAAATTCCTTTTTATATCGTTTTGTATTCCTTTCCCCGTTAAAATAAGCCCTCTATCGTTAAAATCGGTGAGAACTTATTTTTTGAACGAAAAAAGTGCCAAGGCTATAGTCCATGCTTTTTTCGCGAAATTTCAATTAAAATTTTTTGTCACCGATTTTAACGAATGAGCACTCGTTGGACGCGGAATAATGAGAGGAATATAACTACAAAATATTTCTGACCGGAACTTGCTAGTTTCAGAAATATGCTACGAAAACCATTCGTGTGCGGCCTGATTTCTGGTGGCCTTTCCTATGCAGTATTTTTGCTCTATTTTAAAAACTATACATTTTTTTAGCAAAATTCCTTTTTATATCGTTTTGTATTCCTTTCCCCGTTAAAATAAGCCCTCTATCGTTAAAATCGGTGAGAACTTATTTTTTGAACGAAAAAAGTGCCAAGGCTATAGTCCATGCTTTTTTCGCGAAATTTCAATTAAAATTTTTTGTCACCGATTTTAACGAATGAGCACTCGTTGGACGCGGACTAATGAGAGGAATATAACTGCTAAATATTTCTGACCGGAACTTGCTAGTTTCAGAAATATGCTACGAAAACCATTCGTGTGCGGCCTGATTTCTGGTGGCCTTTCCTATGCAGTATTTTTGCTCTATTTTAAAAACTATACATTTTTTTAGCAAAATTCCTTTTTATATCGTTTTGTATTCCTTTCCCCGTTAAAATAAGCCCTCTATCGTTAAAATCGGTGAGAACTTATTTTTTGAACGAAAAAAGTGCCAAGGCTATAGTCCATGCTTTTTTCGCGAAATTTCAATTAAAATTTTTTGTCACTGATTTTAACGAATGAGCACTCGTTGGACGCGGAATAATGAGAGGAATATAACTACAAAATATTTCTGACCGGAACTTGCTAGTTTCAGAAATATGCTACGAAAACCATTCGTGTGCGGCCTGATTTCTGGTGGCCTTTCCTATGCAGTATTTTTGCTCTATTTTAAAAACTATACATTTTTTTAGCAAAATTCCTTTTTATATCGTTTTGTATTCCTTTCCCCGTTAAAATAAGCCCTCTATCGTTAAAATCGGTGAGAACTTATTTTTTGAACGAAAAAAGTGCCAAGGCTATAGTCCATGCTTTTTTCGCGAAATTTCAATTAAAATTTTTTGTCACCGATTTTAACGAATGAGCACTCGTTGGACGCGGACTAATGAGAGGAATATAACTGCTAAATATTTCTGACCGGAACTTGCTAGTTTCAGAAATATGCTACGAAAACCATTCGTGTGCGGCCTGATTTCTGGTGGCCTTTCCTATGCAGTATTTTTGCTCTATTTTAAAAACTATACATTTTTTTAGCAAAATTCCTTTTTATGTCGTTTTGTATTCCTTTCCCCGTTAAAATAAGCCCTCTATCGTTAAAATCGGTGAGAACTTATTTTTTGAACGAAAAAAGTGCCAAGGCTATAGTCCATGCTTTTTTCGCGAAATTTCAATTAAAATTTTTTGTCACCGATTTTAACGAATGAGCACTCGTTGGACGCGGAATAATGAGAGGAATATAACTGCAAAATATTTCTGACCGGAACTTGCTAGTTTCAGAAATATGCTACGAAAACCATTCGTGTGCGGCCTGATTTCTGGTGGCCTTTCCTATGCAGTATTTTTGCTCTATTTTAAAAACTATACATTTTTTTAGCAAAATTCCTTTTTATATCGTTTTGTATTCCTTTCCCCGTTAAAATAAGCCCTCTATCGTTAAAATCGGTGAGAACTTATTTTTTGAACGAAAAAAGTGCCAAGGCTATAGTCCATGCTTTTTTCGCGAAATTTCAATTAAAATTTTTTGTCACCGATTTTAACGAATGAGCACTCGTTGGACGCGGAATAATGAGAGGAATATAACTACAAAATATTTCTGACCGGAACTTGCTAGTTTCAGAAATATGCTACGAAAACCATTCGTGTGCGGCCTGATTTCTGGTGGCCTTTCCTATGCAGTATTTTTGCTCTATTTTAAAAACTATACATTTTTTTAGCAAAATTCCTTTTTATATCGTTTTGTATTCCTTTCCCCGTTAAAATAAGCCCTCTATCGTTAAAATCGGTGAGAACTTATTTTTTGAACGAAAAAAGTGCCAAGGCTATAGTCCATGCTTTTTTCGCGAAATTTCAATTAAAATTTTTTGTCACCGATTTTAACGAATGAGCACTCGTTGGACGCGGACTAATGAGAGGAATATAACTGCTAAATATTTCTGACCGGAACTTGCTAGTTTCAGAAATATGCTACGAAAACCATTCGTGTGCGGCCTGATTTCTGGTGGCCTTTCCTATGCAGTATTTTTGCTCTATTTTAAAAACTATACATTTTTTTAGCAAAATTCCTTTTTATGTCGTTTTGTATTCCTTTCCCCGTTAAAATAAGCCCTCTATCGTTAAAATCGGTGAGAACTTATTTTTTGAACGAAAAAAGTGCCAAGTCCATGCTTTTTTCGCGAAATTTCAATTAAAATTTTTTGTCACCGATTTTAACGAATGAGCACTCGTTGGACGCGGAATAATGAGAGGAATATAACTGCAAAATATTTCTGACCGGAACTTGCTAGTTTCAGAAATATGCTACGAAAACCATTCGTGTGCGGCCTGATTTCTGGTGGCCTTTCCTATGCAGTATTTTTGCTCTATTTTAAAAACTATACATTTTTTTAGCAAAATTCCTTTTTATATCGTTTTGTATTCCTTTCCCCGTTAAAATAAGCCCTCTATCGTTAAAATCGGTGAGAACTTATTTTTTGAACGAAAAAAGTGCCAAGGCTATAGTCCATGCTTTTTTCGCGAAATTTCAATTAAAATTTTTTGTCACCGATTTTAACGAATGAGCACTCGTTGGACGCGGAATAATGAGAGGAATATAACTACAAAATATTTCTGACCGGAACTTGCTAGTTTCAGAAATATGCTACGAAAACCATTCGTGTGCGGCCTGATTTCTGGTGGCCTTTCCTATGCAGTATTTTTGCTCTATTTTAAAAACTATACATTTTTTTAGCAAAATTCCTTTTTATATCGTTTTGTATTCCTTTCCCCGTTAAAATAAGCCCTCTATCGTTAAAATCGGTGAGAACTTATTTTTTGAACGAAAAAAGTGCCAAGGCTATAGTCCATGCTTTTTTCGCGAAATTTCAATTAAAATTTTTTGTCACCGATTTTAACGAATGAGCACTCGTTGGACGCGGAATAATGAGAGGAATATAACTACAAAATATTTCTGACCGGAACTTGCTAGTTTCAGAAATATGCTACGAAAACCATTCGTGTGCGGCCTGATTTCTGGTGGCCTTTCCTATGCAGTATTTTTGCTCTATTTTAAAAACTATACATTTTTTTAGCAAAATTCCTTTTTATATCGTTTTGTATTCCTTTCCCCGTTAAAATAAGCCCTCTATCGTTAAAATCGGTGAGAACTTATTTTTTGAACGAAAAAAGTGCCAAGGCTATAGTCCATGCTTTTTTCGCGAAATTTCAATTAAAATTTTTTGTCACCGATTTTAACGAATGAGCACTCGTTGGACGCGGAATAATGAGAGGAATATAACTACAAAATATTTCTGACCGGAACTTGCTAGTTTCAGAAATATGCTACGAAAACCATTCGTGTGCGGCCTGATTTCTGGTGGCCTTTCCTATGCAGTATTTTTGCTCTATTTTAAAAACTATACATTTTTTTAGCAAAATTCCTTTTTATATCGTTTTGTATTCCTTTCCCCGTTAAAATAAGCCCTCTATCGTTAAAATCGGTGAGAACTTATTTTTTGAACGAAAAAAGTGCCAAGGCTATAGTCCATGCTTTTTTCGCGAAATTTCAATTAAAATTTTTTGTCACCGATTTTAACGAATGAGCACTCGTTGGACGCGGACTAATGAGAGGAATATAACTGCTAAATATTTCTGACCGGAACTTGCTAGTTTCAGAAATATGCTACGAAAACCATTCGTGTGCGGCCTGATTTCTGGTGGCCTTTCCTATGCAGTATTTTTGCTCTATTTTAAAAACTATACATTTTTTTAGCAAAATTCCTTTTTATATCGTTTTGTATTCCTTTCCCCGTTAAAATAAGCCCTCTATCGTTAAAATCGGTGAGAACTTATTTTTTGAACGAAAAAAGTGCCAAGGCTATAGTCCATGCTTTTTTCGCGAAATTTCAATTAAAATTTTTTGTCACCGATTTTAACGAATGAGCACTCGTTGGACGCGGAATAATGAGAGGAATATAACTACAAAATATTTCTGACCGGAACTTGCTAGTTTCAGAAATATGCTACGAAAACCATTCGTGTGCGGCCTGATTTCTGGTGGCCTTTCCTATGCAGTATTTTTGCTCTATTTTAAAAACTATACATTTTTTTAGCAAAATTCCTTTTTATATCGTTTTGTATTCCTTTCCCCGTTAAAATAAGCCCTCTATCGTTAAAATCGGTGAGAACTTATTTTTTGAACGAAAAAAGTGCCAAGGCTATAGTCCATGCTTTTTTCGCGAAATTTCAATTAAAATTTTTTGTCACCGATTTTAACGAATGAGCACTCGTTGGACGCGGACTAATGAGAGGAATATAACTGCTAAATATTTCTGACCGGAACTTGCTAGTTTCAGAAATATGCTACGAAAACCATTCGTGTGCGGCCTGATTTCTGGTGGCCTTTCCTATGCAGTATTTTTGCTCTATTTTAAAAACTATACATTTTTTTAGCAAAATTCCTTTTTATATCGTTTTGTATTCCTTTCCCCGTTAAAATAAGCCCTCTATCGTTAAAATCGGTGAGAACTTATTTTTTGAACGAAAAAAGTGCCAAGGCTATAGTCCATGCTTTTTTCGCGAAATTTCAATTAAAATTTTTTGTCACCGATTTTAACGAATGAGCACTCGTTGGACGCGGACTAATGAGAGGAATATAACTGCTAAATATTTCTGACCGGAACTTGCTAGTTTCAGAAATATGCTACGAAAACCATTCGTGTGCGGCCTGATTTCTGGTGGCCTTTCCTATGCAGTATTTTTGCTCTATTTTAAAAACTATACATTTTTTTAGCAAAATTCCTTTTTATGTCGTTTTGTATTCCTTTCCCCGTTAAAATAAGCCCTCTATCGTTAAAATCGGTGAGAACTTATTTTTTGAACGAAAAAAGTGCCAAGTCCATGCTTTTTTCGCGAAATTTCAATTAAAATTTTTTGTCACCGATTTTAACGAATGAGCACTCGTTGGACGCGGACTAATGAGAGGAATATAACTGCTAAATATTTCTGACCGGAACTTGCTAGTTTCAGAAATATGCTACGAAAACCATTCGTGTGCGGCCTGATTTCTGGTGGCCTTTCCTATGCAGTATTTTTGCTCTATTTTAAAAACTATACATTTTTTTAGCAAAATTCCTTTTTATATCGTTTTGTATTCCTTTCCCCGTTAAAATAAGCCCTCTATCGTTAAAATCGGTGAGAACTTATTTTTTGAACGAAAAAAGTGCCAAGGCTATAGTCCATGCTTTTTTCGCGAAATTTCAATTAAAATTTTTTGTCACCGATTTTAACGAATGAGCACTCGTTGGACGCGGACTAATGAGAGGAATATAACTGCTAAATATTTCTGACCGGAACTTGCTAGTTTCAGAAATATGCTACGAAAACCATTCGTGTGCGGCCTGATTTCTGGTGGCCTTTCCTATGCAGTATTTTTGCTCTATTTTAAAACTATACATTTTTTTAGCAAAATTCCTTTTTATATCGTTTTGTATTCCTTTCCCCCGTTAAAATAAGCCCTCTATCGTTAAAATCGGTGAGAACTTATTTTTTGAACGAAAAAAGTGCCAAGGCTATAGTCCATGCTTTTTTCGCGAAATTTCAATTAAAATTTTTTGTCACCGATTTTAACGAATGAGCACTCGTTGGACGCGGAATAATGAGAGGAATATAACTACAAAATATTTCTGACCGGAACTTGCTAGTTTCAGAAATATGCTACGAAAACCATTCGTGTGCGGCCTGATTTCTGGTGGCCTTTCCTATGCAGTATTTTTGCTCTATTTTAAAAACTATACATTTTTTTAGCAAAATTCCTTTTTATATCGTTTTGTATTCCTTTCCCCGTTAAAATAAGCCCTCTATCGTTAAAATCGGTGAGAACTTATTTTTTGAACGAAAAAAGTGCCAAGGCTATAGTCCATGCTTTTTTCGCGAAATTTCAATTAAAATTTTTTGTCACCGATTTTAACGAATGAGCACTCGTTGGACGCGGACTAATGAGAGGAATATAACTGCTAAATATTTCTGACCGGAACTTGCTAGTTTCAGAAATATGCTACGAAAACCATTCGTGTGCGGCCTGATTTCTGGTGGCCTTTCCTATGCAGTATTTTTGCTCTATTTTAAAAAACTATACATTTTTTTAGCAAAATTCCTTTTTATATCGTTTTGTATTCCTTTCCCCGTTAAAATAAGCCCTCTATCGTTAAAATCGGTGAGAACTTATTTTTTGAACGAAAAAAGTGCCAAGGCTATAGTCCATGCTTTTTTCGCGAAATTTCAATTAAAATTTTTTGTCACCGATTTTAACGAATGAGCACTCGTTGGACGCGGAATAATGAGAGGAATATAACTACAAAATATTTCTGACCGGAACTTGCTAGTTTCAGAAATATGCTACGAAAACCATTCGTGTGCGGCCTGATTTCTGGTGGCCTTTCCTATGCAGTATTTTTGCTCTATTTTAAAAACTATACATTTTTTTAGCAAAATTCCTTTTTATATCGTTTTGTATTCCTTTCCCCGTTAAAATAAGCCCTCTATCGTTAAAATCGGTGAGAACTTATTTTTTGAACGAAAAAAGTGCCAAGGCTATAGTCCATGCTTTTTTCGCGAAATTTCAATTAAAATTTTTTGTCACCGATTTTAACGAATGAGCACTCGTTGGACGCGGACTAATGAGAGGAATATAACTGCTAAATATTTCTGACCGGAACTTGCTAGTTTCAGAAATATGCTACGAAAACCATTCGTGTGCGGCCTGATTTCTGGTGGCCTTTCCTATGCAGTATTTTTGCTCTATTTTAAAAACTATACATTTTTTTAGCAAAATTCCTTTTTATATCGTTTTGTATTCCTTTCCCCGTTAAAATAAGCCCTCTATCGTTAAAATCGGTGAGAACTTATTTTTTGAACGAAAAAAGTGCCAAGGCTATAGTCCATGCTTTTTTCGCGAAATTTCAATTAAAATTTTTTGTCACCGATTTTAACGAATGAGCACTCGTTGGACGCGGACTAATGAGAGGAATATAACTGCTAAATATTTCTGACCGGAACTTGCTAGTTTCAGAAATATGCTACGAAAACCATTCGTGTGCGGCCTGATTTCTGGTGGCCTTTCCTATGCAGTATTTTTGCTCTATTTTAAAAACTATACATTTTTTTAGCAAAATTCCTTTTTATGTCGTTTTGTATTCCTTTCCCCGTTAAAATAAGCCCTCTATCGTTAAAATCGGTGAGAACTTATTTTTTGAACGAAAAAAGTGCCAAGTCCATGCTTTTTTCGCGAAATTTCAATTAAAATTTTTTGTCACCGATTTTAACGAATGAGCACTCGTTGGACGCGGACTAATGAGAGGAATATAACTGCTAAATATTTCTGACCGGAACTTGCTAGTTTCAGAAATATGCTACGAAAACCATTCGTGTGCGGCCTGATTTCTGGTGGCCTTTCCTATGCAGTATTTTTGCTCTATTTTAAAAACTATACATTTTTTTAGCAAAATTCCTTTTTATATCGTTTTGTATTCCTTTCCCCGTTAAAATAAGCCCTCTATCGTTAAAATCGGTGAGAACTTATTTTTTGAACGAAAAAAGTGCCAAGGCTATAGTCCATGCTTTTTTCGCGAAATTTCAATTAAAATTTTTTGTCACCGATTTTAACGAATGAGCACTCGTTGGACGCGGACTAATGAGAGGAATATAACTGCTAAATATTTCTGACCGGAACTTGCTAGTTTCAGAAATATGCTACGAAAACCATTCGTGTGCGGCCTGATTTCTGGTGGCCTTTCCTATGCAGTATTTTTGCTCTATTTTAAAAACTATACATTTTTTTAGCAAAATTCCTTTTTATATCGTTTTGTATTCCTTTCCCCGTTAAAATAAGCCCTCTATCGTTAAAATCGGTGAGAACTTATTTTTTGAACGAAAAAAGTGCCAAGGCTATAGTCCATGCTTTTTTCGCGAAATTTCAATTAAAATTTTTTGTCACCGATTTTAACGAATGAGCACTCGTTGGACGCGGAATAATGAGAGGAATATAACTACAAAATATTTCTGACCGGAACTTGCTAGTTTCAGAAATATGCTACGAAAACCATTCGTGTGCGGCCTGATTTCTGGTGGCCTTTCCTATGCAGTATTTTTGCTCTATTTTAAAAACTATACATTTTTTTAGCAAAATTCCTTTTTATATCGTTTTGTATTCCTTTCCCCGTTAAAATAAGCCCTCTATCGTTAAAATCGGTGAGAACTTATTTTTTGAACGAAAAAAGTGCCAAGGCTATAGTCCATGCTTTTTTCGCGAAATTTCAATTAAAATTTTTTTGTCACCGATTTTAACGAATGAGCACTCGTTGGACGCGGACTAATGAGAGGAATATAACTGCTAAATATTTCTGACCGGAACTTGCTAGTTTCAGAAATATGCTACGAAAACCATTCGTGTGCGGCCTGATTTCTGGTGGCCTTTCCTATGCAGTATTTTTGCTCTATTTTAAAAACTATACATTTTTTTAGCAAAATTCCTTTTTATATCGTTTTGTATTCCTTTCCCCGTTAAAATAAGCCCTCTATCGTTAAAATCGGTGAGAACTTATTTTTTGAACGAAAAAAGTGCCAAGGCTATAGTCCATGCTTTTTTCGCGAAATTTCAATTAAAATTTTTTGTCACCGATTTTAACGAATGAGCACTCGTTGGACGCGGAATAATGAGAGGAATATAACTACAAAATATTTCTGACCGGAACTTGCTAGTTTCAGAAATATGCTACGAAAACCATTCGTGTGCGGCCTGATTTCTGGTGGCCTTTCCTATGCAGTATTTTTGCTCTATTTTAAAAACTATACATTTTTTTAGCAAAATTCCTTTTTATATCGTTTTGTATTCCTTTCCCCGTTAAAATAAGCCCTCTATCGTTAAAATCGGTGAGAACTTATTTTTGAACGAAAAAAGTGCCAAGGCTATAGTCCATGCTTTTTTCGCGAAATTTCAATTAAAATTTTTTGTCACCGATTTTAACGAATGAGCACTCGTTGGACGCGGACTAATGAGAGGAATATAACTGCTAAATATTTCTGACCGGAACTTGCTAGTTTCAGAAATATGCTACGAAAACCATTCGTGTGCGGCCTGATTTCTGGTGGCCTTTCCTATGCAGTATTTTTGCTCTATTTTAAAAACTATACATTTTTTTAGCAAAATTCCTTTTTATATCGTTTTGTATTCCTTTCCCCGTTAAAATAAGCCCTCTATCGTTAAAATCGGTGAGAACTTATTTTTTGAACGAAAAAAGTGCCAAGGCTATAGTCCATGCTTTTTTCGCGAAATTTCAATTAAAATTTTTTGTCACCGATTTTAACGAATGAGCACTCGTTGGACGCGGAATAATGAGAGGAATATAACTACAAAATATTTCTGACCGGAACTTGCTAGTTTCAGAAATATGCTACGAAAACCATTCGTGTGCGGCCTGATTTCTGGTGGCCTTTCCTATGCAGTATTTTTGCTCTATTTTAAAAACTATACATTTTTTTAGCAAAATT